>SCLH01002184.1:35985-90440 GCA_004367855.1 Oikopleura vanhoeffeni | reverse complement strand
ATTCGGAGCCTGGACACAAAAAAATTAATACAAAATGAATGGAAAATGAAGGAGTAGGTACGAACTGGCGTGGGTTCTTTTTTAAGAACTTTTAAAAGCGTAGGTGGGATTTATCAGATTACTGGGTTAAGTTCAAAATTCCCGCGAACGGGTTGATTTTGTTGTAAAATGTTTTTGGAATATCACCTTTGCTAGTTTGGCGGAAATGAACTTGGAAGAGGCTCAAATCAGCGACCACCAACCCTCTAGAAGGTGGTACTATTTGGCATCTGATACCTCACCTCGGCTGTCGATCGATCAACGTCCGGTCAGCAAATTTCAAATCGGGCCTCATCCGTCAATTTTTTTCCGTCGGGTCCGATCCGATCAAGCCAAATTTGAAGGCCGAAACTTTCAATCCGATCCGAATCGGATCATCCGATCAGCAAAATCTGCTCGGATGCCTTTCCCTGGTTTCAACTTTGTTTCGAGAGCTTTCCTCCTAGAAGGCGCAACTGGCGCGAGCACGAAAAAATCATGTTGATTTCCCTTAGACGTATACTCGCCTCGTCGCCCAATTTCGCCATTCTGCTTTTGTCACAGCATTAATTATTACATTTGGCACAATAAAATATCGAGATATCTGGATCGAGGTCAAAGACGCTGAACGCTAGGATGGGGCAGGTGATCTCTATCTTAGATTATATTATATGAGTTTAAGGGGGTGCCCATAATTCCTGCCCGATTGGTCACATTTTTTTCAGAGCGAGATGAGACAAAAAATGTGAAAATTTATTTTTTATTTGTTATCTTCAATCCAAAGTGTCCCATTCCTTGCAAACGTTTAGTATTTTTAATTTTTTAGCATAACTAATTAAATCCTGGGAAAATATAAAACCACTTTTGCGGAGTACATCCATTTCCAACTAAACTCGACTACAGATTTTTTTTAAGACGATAATTAATAACCTTCACGACATTGTCGGGTGTTGCGCTGAAAAGTCTTGTTTTTATGTTGATAATTATCAGAAATTTCCTTGATACGAAACTTTTTTTCCCAATGAAATGGTCACAAATGGCAAAAAGTCGAGAAAACAACTTTTTTGAGATAAAATTGATTATTGCGTTTTGATACTAACAAACAGTTGTTCTTACTATCTAAAAAAATGGCGCCTATTACACCCACCAATTTTATTTGGAATTTTGACGCAGCATAAAATTTTTAAATATTTAGTGCGAAATGGCACTTATCGAGTGTACCACCGAGCGGTAAAGATTTCATCGATAGTTTAGAGAATGAAAATCGCGCGAACGACCCATAAAGTTGACATACGGAATACTTTAAATAGATACCAAAACATTTAATATGTGATTTGGCATGATTTTTTATGGAGAGTTTCAGCAAATCACTAATAAGAAATTCTGGACTTGATTCCAGGAAATTTTCATAAATTTTTCTCAAAGTTGACAAAAAATGACAAATAAACATATTATGATTTTTCAAACAGCAGTCAAAAACATATGTATTACATGGCCATGAACAAAGTTGAAGTGGCTATTTTTAGATTTTATCATAGACTTCAAAAAAACGATTAGAAAATAAATTTGGAGCAAAAATGCGGAAAATTTTCATAATAGTTTGGAATTTTTTGGAAATTTTCACGATTTCAAAAAATCGAAACTCCGAACTCAAATCGTTTCCTAAAATGAATAAAATAATTTTATGCCAAGCTAAAACATATTTATATCGGTTCAGCTACTATAATAAGCATAAAAAAATAATACTGAACTTATCATTTTTCGTAAGTTACTAACGACTCCACGTCGGCTGGGTTTATGGCACCGTCCTAAATAGCCTTATGAATTGAATTTGAAAATTTTTTTGGGACAATTTATTTTTATGTTCCTTTGGGCTCTCAAAAAAACAAAATTAAAACGGAAGCTTTTGACTGCTTTCCTGCAAACTATTCTGAGCTTTTGACTGCCAACTCATAAATGAGAAAACAATTTTCTTTTTTATGTTTTAACCTCGGTAACACGATTTATGGCGACGCGTCCGCCATACACATTTTAATCGGCAGTTAAAAATGCCTTTAATCTTTAATTTTTTTGTTTTTTTCAATATATAGTCAAATTTGGCTGAATATTATTTTAAGTTATTGAAAAATGAATGTAATAAATGAAACTTTGCTGGTATGGCTCGAATATATAAGTCGAATTAATAAAGTCTGGGTTACAGATTCAATGTCTAAAGTCTAGAGTTAATCAATTCTTATTAATACGCGAACTGTGTTTTAGCTTTGGGTTTCCCCGGGGAGATTGAAACGGCCCCTTAAAATAAACTAACCAAGTCCGCTCGGCTCTGATTGGTTAAGCGTGAATCTCCTCGGGAACGCCCAAAAGCTAAAACGCATTGTATTATCTCATGAAAATAAATTTAACAAAAAAATAATCCGTCATCTTTCAATTTTTGCTCATAACATTTTTTTCTAAAATAACGCTAAAAGTTAAAGCAAAGTTGCCACCTCAAATTGATCCCGGATATTTTTTTTCGCACCAGGCACTGAAATAATTAAAACTTGATCAATAAATTATGAAGTTATTGTTGAAGTATTATATTTCTGAATCATACGTTAGTAAAGCAGCTACACAAGAGAGGAGCCTGAATAAATATGAAAAATCAACCACACTTATTGTTTGACACTCTCGGTAGCTTGTTACATTATTGTGAGTTCTAGATATCAATCTTCAAATGTATTATTATAATTTTTTTTTCGTTTAACTTAAACTCTTTTATTGAAATAAATTGGACAATAATCAATTGACAATAATAATAAAAGTATACATAAAGATCTTCAAATACAAACGTTCAAATCTTGGGGCAATTCACGTAAATAGTGTCTTTTTGCGATACTTGGATTTTGTGTGTATTTGCAGGCTAAATACAAACTATAGAAGCAAAACTTTAGTGCGAAATTAAATTTAAATTAGCGTGCACTAATCTTGTTGTTTGGAGAATCTCAACTGGCCATCGATGCGCGTGGCCCAATATCCGTTTATTTGAAAGAATTAAAATTTGGCAGCTAAGAGAATATCAACGTATAGTGGAGTGAAAAGTCTCAAGCTATTGATCATCCTTTTAAACAACTTGGTTTGGATTATAGAAAGAAATTCTGAGAACTTGGATATTGATATTCGAACGCTTGGCTAGGTCATCACTCCCCGATTGTTTAAATTTTCACTAGTGGTGCTGCTAAGCTTGATATGAAAAAAAAAATACCACATTTGAATTTTCGGCTTTTCCAAGGCCTAAAAATTTTAAATTGTTACGAAAAAATCTTTGCCGCTTCACTTATTCTATAAAAAACATAACATTTTATTTAAAATTTTTTTAAGTAAACCACTTTTTCTGGTTTGACGTAATTGGAATCAGCTTCAAAGGTATTGATACCGTGCATCTTTGACAGATAATTTATTCACTTCCCGCCTGCACGAGCGTGTTTCAAATCACAAGAGGACCAAAAAAGTATATTGGGAGTGTATTGGCCAGCCGGAATATCCCGACAGACGTCCCACAGTTCCCCTCTTATTTGCCTAAATTAATTTCCTTGCACGGCAACACCTGTGGTGAAAATATATTTTTAATCTCGTGATTTGGACCAAAAGAATATGACTCTTAAAATATACTTATAGGAGTAGTTTTCTAATCAAAAATGTTTAAGGCGAAAAGTGGTTAGCAAATACTATGTGGTATCTGAACCACTCGGTGGCGGTTTAAGGTTTATTACCTCGAATCTCCCTTATTCCACACTTTTGTTATATTCCGGCCTAACAACTTCAAAAACACAACTTGCTTTTCCTATCAGGGCCGGGTTATTAACAAAGTGTGAATAGGGGATATAGTTCGCGAAAACTAGATGCGACGGACTCTTTCGATGCAAGACGCGCATAAAAACCCTTTCGTAATCATATACTCTAGAATCTTTTTGGTTTTTGAGACATAAATATATATTTTTTATTCTAATCATAAGTGATAGGATTTTAATTTGACGTTTCGATTAAACAGCCATGTTTCAGTGTGAGCAGAGAAAAAGATTCAGCGAAAACGTAGCGAAAAAGTGGGTCAGCAATCTAGCCTTAGCATTCGGCGATAGTTTCTCTGCTCACACTGAAAATGGCTGTTAAGTCGAACACGTCAAATAAAATCCTATCTATGATAGAATAAAAAATATACTCTAGATTTCCGGAAGCCTGTTCTCAAATATCATCTGGATGCAGTCTTTTTTATCGATAAAAAATTAATTCTACCATACTAGTCGATAATTATCTTGCGCTGTGATTTGTTTCCGTTTGCCGTCAATAAAGAGAATTGCGGCCTTATTTGGGGCGAGTCCCAGTATTTCATAACGTTTAGTAGACAATTCTGATGCACGTCTTTTACCCATTGTGAAATCTCTTTGATTTATTGTTTTATGTAATTGCTTTTAAAGTTTGAAGTCTGAAGGGTTATTTTTTGAAATGACGTGGGTTCTGAACATTGGTTCATGACACGTGTTCCATGATCAATGAGAAAAACAATCAAAAGCAATACTTTTATTCTCGCGCTATTTTCAGCTTATTTTTTTTTATAATCGAGAAATCTCCAATTTATAAAATATCAGTTCAGGCTGTCACCTTAGTCGATCAAAACGGAACAGAGACAAACGATAGAAAATGAAGGTAGCCAATATTGATTTATTTTTGATTTTTAATTTAAAAAAAATGTCGAAAAATGTTTTCCGGAATGCTAAAATGTTTCAGGTTTCAGACCGTTTTACATTTTAATATTTTTAAAGCCATTTGGCGAATCGTCCATCATGGGAAATTTGATTTTAAATAAATTCTCAATTCGGTCGCCCACCATGGGCTCGTGATTGGCCGCCCACCCAAGAAAAAAGTTAAATACACTGCCCATTTAGTGTAAACTTTTAGTGTATGTTAGTTAATTTGCCCACAAGATTTAACTGCAATACCAAGCCCTGGGCTTCGGCCAGGGCCTTGTATTGCAATTATTAATAGGGGTCGACCGAAAAGACAGGTACTTTCTGCGCTTCGGTACCGCTGACTACCGCAAGTCGTAAACCACCAGGATAACCACCAGGTTGTTGTTGCTATCGAATAAGTGCAATTTTTGAAAGGCAGTAATAAACTGCTATCGGTATACACACTACCGAAACCCAGTAAAATTTAATCACTTTGAAAATCCTCAGTGTGAGAAGCAATTCACCTCACCAAAATCTCGCTAGATCTGGAAAAGATTGCATCAGATCAGCGGCTATATCCGATTAAATGCACGGTCAAAAAAGAGTTAATCTTATTCAAAGTTTAAATAAATATGTTTTTAAAATTTAAGCTCAAAAGGTGTGCAAAATGACGTTATTTATTTTTAGGTCATTTGAACAGGAGGTTTCTGATTTGAATTTCTTTCCGGCATTCGGAAGTAAGCCTAACTTATTACTCTTTAATAATTATACTTTTTCAAACCCGCTTTTATCTTTCAGAACGGCCGAAATTTTATGCGCTCAAAGCGCTAAGTGGCTCCCAATGCTGCTCTAGAGAATATAGACTTTCTCATTTCCGATAATCATTAAAAAAATAAAAAATTTTATCTGTACCGATACCGTTAGTTATTAAATCTTGAATTGTCCAGTACAGCACGAAATTGCATTATTGATTAAAATCGAGAAGGGCCACAACCATCGTTATGTTTTTATACTAAAATTTCAAGCAATGTTCTATAGAAGCACTTAGCATCAAATAAGTCACGCAAAGCGGCTTCCGTATCTTTAATAGTGCTCAAATTCGAGAACAGTCTGTAAACTTGATGGAAAAGCTGCTAAATAGGTCGGCAATTTGCCTAATAATCTCCAGAATTTTGCCTAGTTACAGAAATTGGGATTAATTTTGCAAAATCATCAAAGCAAAATTTACCAATAACTTGCCACGGATTTGGAAACTAATGCTATTTGCGACTTATAAATGAGAAATTATACCTAAAAAACAATCTTGGGGAAAATGGCCATTCGAACTTTCAAGTCAATTTTGGAGGTCTCCGGTCTAACCGCAGACAAATTACACAATAAACTTTTCGATCTTAATTGGAGACAAAACCAAATAACCAAAGAATCGGTCAGAGAAACGCAAACGGGGTGAATGGAGATATACGCGGACGATTTGACTCATGTCAAAATAATTGGCCAGAGATTGAAGGTTGGTCCAGTAGACGGCAGTTTTAAAACCTATTTCCCTTAAAACTTTCTGTTTTACAGTATTTGTTAAAACTCTATATTCAAATTAAAATTTAACCAACTTTTCTGTTTCTGCAACTCGAAAATAAAAATAAAATGAAAATTTAAAAAAAAAGTTTAATTTTATAAATTTATTGAATAAGTTGAGCATCTGTGGCTGACGCGTGATATCATCTCGATGGGAGATACTTCTTAAAAATAGTTCTGAGAAATTACTTTTCTCCCGAAATTGAGGTAGGAGTTTATTCCAAAAATAGTCAAACTCGGTTGGAATTCACTGCCAAACGAGTCACTCTAAATACTGGGTTAACGTCCATGAGTGCCACTTTTTTCTCGGAAATCCAATTTGGTACTAAGATAAACTGATGTATCATACATCTCGTTCCGAGATTCTCGTACTGTAGTTACGAAGATATATTTTTGCCTCCACACGAGCCAAATTGACAGAAGCTCCTCATCTCATAAAAAGATAAATCAAGAGATAAATACTAATTAAAAGATAAAACAAAAAAACGCTCTAGGTGGATTTATTTTACGAAAAGATTAAAAATGTAATACTTTGTAAGCTAACATAGAGATTTAATGTGATACTGTTTTTGATAACGTTTATAAATTCCGCTCTTAGAACTATCCGGCAGGCTTCCAAAGGGATCGGGAAGAAGGGATAAACCGAGGGGGATAGGATGGATAGGAATGAAAATTCAGAGCCATAGAGGGATAGGGATGGAAAGTCCCATCCCTTTTATGCCCGTTTTATGCCCCACTCCCCCTTTTTATCCCGTTTTTTTAGTTCCGCTTTTTTCCGTCCCCTATCCCGTGGCTCTCCCTATCCCCTTTTTATTTTCCCTTTTCTATGCTCTATCCCTTTTTGCATTAATCAATAAATATTAAACACTCTTCAGAAGTTTTTAAACTGTATATTCAAGGGGTAAAATTTAGTCCAAAAAAAATTTGGCGGTATTTTCGATAATTATGACTCCGGTTTAACCGGTAACTCTGAGTAAAATTTGTGCGCTATCCGGAATATCCATGTCACTAGGAAAGCGCCACTACGTTTACTTTTAGGGTCGGATATACCGGATAGTGTGAAAGGAGGATATTTTTTCTCAGCGTTCTTTGATTTTGACCAAGAACTATCTGCCGATCAAAAAGTTCAAATTTTGAACGTTTTTATCGGGGCGAAACTCAAATTGTGCAAAAATCACGATCGGAGCATAAATGGGACATGCTGTTCGTTTAATTTTTATCATAACGAGTAAATAATTCTAACCAAATAAGATGATACAAATCTTTATGTTATTATGAAGCAAACAAAACCTGAATTCCTTCAAGGGAATCCAGGGAGGTTCGGTGAAAAAGGTTAAAAAACTTTTTTGAAATCGGTTTAAAAACTCTAAAATTTAAAAATATCCTGACATTGTAGTTTTATGTGACTTTATCTTCCTGGATAGGTCTTTTGAATAAAGCTTGTGAAGATCTATTTATGGTGTTATGAACCCATCAAATTCCACTTTTAACAAGATCGAGGAGTAATTTATGGCCAGATCAATAGCGCACACTCACTATTTGATTGTTTAATTTTTGAGATTTATAACCGTCTACACAATTCAATAAATTTTATTGACTTAGGCATGTTATACATAGCTGAGCATGAGATTGTCAGACTGAGAAATTTTTTTCTGCATAATGCTTTAACGTATTAGGTTTAAAATTAGAAGAAAATAATTCATTGATTTTTGGGAATTTATTTGATTATTTTTATAATTAATTGGCAAAGAATAATTTGGATTTTGTTTGGTAATAGAGTTTATTGACTATTACGACGATTTTGAAATGAAGAGATTCTCGTCGAGACAGTTATTCATTAAAATTTTTGAGCGTAAAAGTTAACGTTCCTAAAATTTTATTATCTGATGAATCTATTATTTGAATGTCCAGTGTTCACTCTCAATTGCGAAATGCTTTGTTGGCCAACTTCATTTTTGGTGTCAAACGACTCAGAACTGACTTTCAACACCAAAAAATTAAGGCGTTTTAATAACATCATTGTTTTTTTCGCTTAGATATTGAGCTAATGAAGCTGTCATTTTAAATTTTTTCCATTTTACGGGCCGAAACTTCCATGAAACTTGATACTTATATTTTAGAAAATTAGAACTTCAAAATGGAACATGAAGTACTGAAAGTTGGAATCCTGGCGCAACGTCATTGCGCTCGACTGCCACAAACAGGAAATCAACACGGGTCTTGCCATTGTTTTTTCTGACAGGTGAATTTGAACGCACTATAATTAGGTTATTCAAATGACTGGAATTTTAACAAGGACGATTCGAATCAAAAAAATTTTTGAACATCCAAATTAAGTTCCAATTTTCATCTTATTGAAATTTATTCAGGTCAATTCAGGTGCTGGGTTTTTTTGGTTTGAATAATTTTTTGTACACATAGGTCAATTTGCCTGTCTCGGAAATGAAGGGTGTTTTTTTAAGAATCTAGAATTAAGATTATGGATTAAAATCACCAGAGTTTTTTTGGATGTATTTTTTTGTTATTATACAGGTTGAATTTTATTTTTTGTCAGTATTCACGCAATCACTCGATTTCATTAGTGTAACACTGAGCTAACCATTTATGGACACCCCCGATAATGGAAACCCATTACATTTAATTGATAACCATAACCATTTAATGAAACCCATAACATTTATGGAAAACCATTTTGTTCGCAAAGTGGGTTTCCATAAATTGGTTTAGTTCAGTGTAATTTATAGTTTATTTTAAACAATATATCACCAAAAAGATTATATTTTTTAATAGAACAATTTTGGCCCTTATCATCAGGGGAGATGATTTTTGTAATATCGTAGTCTGGTAACCTTCCTCAAGTTATTCTCGGGTAAAATTGGGGAGTTTTGCTTGCGGTGCAAAAAAATAATTTTGATTAAAACTTGGACACCTGCCTTCAGGTTAGCAACTTTAACATAAGCTTCTCAAATACCTCAGTGAATGTGATTATTGAAATTAAACAGTTACCCTTAATTTTCGTACTATTTAATTTTTGAAAATGGGGGTAAAAAAGAAAGATATTATGTCCATAGATATTTCAAAAAAGATTTTAAAAGAGAAGCAAAAAATTTGCCGTCGTCAACTTGCAAAATATATTATGCCAAGAAGTTGTTATTTTCACCACCTCAAGCTTAATTTCACTAAATTCTTATTCAAGGGGAAAGCGTTTTGTACGTACGCTCCTACCAGACCATCTACACAGACCACGCTAACACTCGCGAGGGACGGACTGGCCCCATTAGCACTTGCCGCTATACCAAATGCTTACTCAGTCTGACCAGGTGTTGTTTCAAAAGAAAACTCACCGATTTTCAAAAACTATTATTTATCTATAATAAATCTCTGAAAAACGGTTAGCTATTCGATCAAAAAAGCACAAATTGTTCTATTTTATAACGTGAAATAATGAAGTTATGCGGTGCAACCTACCCGACATAAATAAAAATTAACTCTGTATATATTTTGGATTAAAATATATCTTCACGACCTTTAGTTTTTATTGCATCATCAGTAGGTTAAATACAAGTGAATAGACAACTCGGAAAGTCCTGAATTGATCTTAATCCAGAGCATTCCAAAAGGACAAATCTATTTTAATTTCCGTTGTAGAAAATAAGCAAAGCGGCTTGTGGTCTGACAATTCCGATCTTGGTTGAACAATGGCGTATGTAGGGACGACTCAGAGTCAACACGGGTCATAATAACCTTTCAGTTCTTTGGCTAATATGCTAAACCTTGCTACGAAAAACATCATTTAATTGTCTAAACTTTCCCTGGTTATTAATTGCTCAATTTTTGTAATCTCTGCAGAATCTTTCGTTTATTTTTAATGTAATTCCGGACCAGATTTCGGCAAGCCAGAGGTCATTTGTCTGGCTTGACTTGGCTTGACGCAGACAAAAATTGACAGGCAAAATAATTTGTTGGCTTCGATTGGCTTGGCTCGGTTGACTCGAGTCAAAATCTCTCTGGCTTGGCTTGACTCAAGCCAAGCCAAGCCAATCCAAGCCAGTCAAGCCAAGCCAGTGGGTGCCGAGGTCCTGTTCTGGACAAGAATGAAAATGCCCAAAAATCTCATTACCATCCTTTCCGAACCGACAATTTTCTTTTAAATTCGGTGATCTAAGGATTTCTGGCACCGCCCAAGGAGTCCTTGAATGACGCGCAAGGTGGAGTCAAAGACGATTTTAATTGAAACCCAAAAAGTGGTTTTTTCGACTTGATTTGAATTCTAACATGACCTGGCCGTCATAGCGAGACCCTAAGTTTATTTTATTTTCTCAGAAACGATGATTGCACATTTTCTGGCTACATTTTAAATCATCGAAGTTAGACTTTCGTACCGAACCTGTCATTTTCCGTTAAATTTGACCCACCGAGAAAATCGTATCAAAAATAACCCCTTGTTTTGGATACTGCTAAGTTATATTTTCTAACCGGCATTTACACTCACATTAGAACATTAGAAGCGATGTAACGCTTACTTCTATTTTAAATTAATGCTTTGAAAGCAAATCTTATAAAAATGATCCGGGAGCCTCGAAAATAACAAAGAAAAAATTAATTTACCAACAAGATGAGCAAATAGAGTCAGAACCCGGTTTTTGACGTTCAAAATTCGTATTGTTAATCGTCAAGGTGAGCTTATGAAATTGTTACTCATGTTCGGAATCACAACTGACAATTTTTATCAAAATAATCCTTTCTTTTTATTTTCTCTTTAGTTACTCATCTGGTATTTGAAACAATAATATAATTACTTATCCATCATAATTTAGAACGCCGACAACCCTAGACTGGAATTTAGAGCTCTTGAATGGCCACCACTTGCAATACATCAAGTAATATTTACCACATAAGTTTGTTTTGGCGTTCCCCATATAATAACGATAAGATCGTCGGCCAGATCAATTAAATTAATTTGAATGGGTGATGTGCATTTGGTGGAAAAGATTTGAATACTTAGGAGAGTAAACTTTATCCGGGCCAGAAAAAAACGATCGGTGTTGGAAGATGACGCGTAAAATAACTCCATAGGTCATTTTCAAACTAATTTGCACTCGCTTCTAGAAATACAATCACCAAAAAACTTCCGAGAGTTTTGGGTTTTAAAATCAGCGGTCGAAGCAAACTTTTGCTCAAATTATCTATACGAGAAGCATACGAGAACAAATTCAAGATTCACC
Source organism: Oikopleura vanhoeffeni (assembly GCA_004367855.1). NCBI lineage: Eukaryota > Metazoa > Chordata > Appendicularia > Copelata > Oikopleuridae > Oikopleura > Oikopleura vanhoeffeni. The sequence goes on along the minus strand of SCLH01002184.1, from coordinate 78,922 downwards.
AGCTAGCGCTCATGTGTTACATTAATTGAGTTCCCATTCTTTTTTAATACGCAATCATTATAAAGTTGAGGTCTGGGAAAAAAACTTAAGGTTATAGTTCGGAAAGCCATGCAAGATTTGAGATTGACCTTGGATAATTAAGAGTCTTCATTCGTTTATATGACAAACAAATTCTTAAGAATTTTGCGTTTGTTTTTTTGTGCTTTATTTTTGGTCGCGATTCCTGTCGGCATAAATTAAATTGTAAATTTCAAATTGGATAAGTTTCACATCCACAACTTTCACGATTTTGGCAGAGCCGCGAGGACCGTCAATTTTTTCTTTGTTGATTGAGTATTTCGCAGCTTAGTTTCAAAACATTTTTTTGATTCACTAGCCCCTTACAAGCTCCCATATTTTGGATCGTCGATTTGGTCCCTTTTATATGGGACACTAAGCCAAATACAACCTGTACATTTATTTCCTTAAGAACAGCATATTTTTTGTATTTGAATAATTATAAAAGCATGTAGTCAATTCCTGTGTCAAAAAGTTTCGGATATTTTCAAGCCCACCAGAATATATTTATTTGTAATTTCTTAGACGCGTGTTCAAGAAAAAGAATAACCATTTTTTTGAACGATAAGTTTCAAAGTCAATTTTTTAAAGACTTTTTTTGTCTTAAGTTTTCTAGAAATTTCTGACTGCGGATCTTTTTAAACAAACATAATTAAGTCAGCATGAAAAAATATTTTAAACTGAAATAATCTTCACATCAAAATAGTTTTACATGGAAACGCATTTTTGATCCACTTTAACATAAGAGAGTCATTATTTTTCAATTTTTTTCAATAATGATCAAATTGATTGGGGGGGATGCAAAAAAAATCTATTGAAATTTAAATATTCATGCAAAAAATAGGATTAAAATTCAGCTAAGGAACCGACAAAATTACAAGAACAAAATATTGATTATTGTCATGAACTTATTTAGCATGAAGAAACTCAGCCTAGAAAAAGTAATCGAAAGTTAAAACGCCCACATATTGTTTATTTTGCCCCATTCGGAAAAAAACCAGATTTGATATATTGAGTTCATTAACCATAGAATGTGTTATTTACCACAAATTTATCTTTTTATAAAAAATCAAAAAAAATATTCAAGGTTGAACAGAACACACGTTTTAAAAATACTGAAAAATGTAGCTCATGACGTTGGTGAAAATGGCGCCTCAGATTATTTAATTCATAATGTCGTTTCTGGTCTAACACTATTTTTTAGTGAGTCGTGTGTTCAATTTATTGTGTATGGAAAATTGCAATAATTGTCATGTGTACAACATTATTTCCATAAATTTAAAGAAAAATATTGACAGTTGTTTATGCAAAATTGAATGCCTCGAAGATTGTTGTCTCCGCGGCAAAAAATAAACCGGGCAGAAAAAATTGTTTTTTCGAAAAATTGTTGAAAAAATGATTATCAGTGAATAATTTCCTTAAAAGGCAAGCCGCCATTTAATTTGCAGCGCATAAAAATGAACCAAGTGTAGGGTGGCGATTCCTTCATTTATTAAACGCCGGTCTGTTATAGGCCTTAATTAATAGGCTTAAAAGCCAATAGTGTTCATTGGCGCCCAGTTTTGCGTTCTAAGATGAGAAGTCAGCATGATTGTGAACTCAAAGAATTTGTGAGTTTAAACCGTCACGTTAATTTCCATCAGAAAATTTTTCCTTTGAAATAAACTGAGTTAAGGGGTTTTGAAGATCTGTAAAAAATTATTTTTATCACTACAGGGCGGCCCAAATGGTGAAATTGGGAGGTCCAGAGGTTCCATTTCCCGCCGGTTATTAGTTAAAAAATTAATTTTCTACGCAATAAGTAGATAACCTCTGATGAATTTCATGGTTCAATTTTTCATTTTAAGCATATCAGCAACCGCATTGGCCAATAAGCTACATGTGATGCGCTAGAGGCTGACAAAAAATATTGTGACTGTCTCATGCACCTCGTGGTAGTACAGTCGTTATATTCACAGAAAAGCGCTGTAAAATATTTGAAGACTTTTTTCGAAGACACCGCAAGGAGAATTTGCGCAAACGGGTAAAACACAGCATTATATATTTCATCCGGAAAAAAAAACCCAGAACAACTACATTCACATAATGTGTTCATTAACACCAATTCTTTTTTTGTTGCCCAAAATTAGAACAACGATTTATTATCGAGGTCACAGGAGTTGTGACTCACTACCAAAACTTCTGGACTCACAAAATCATATGGTCATGCGTGACCATTCTGTTTAAATCAAGGCGTTTAACCTTAGATTCATCAATCAACATATATTTTTTACTTGTTGATATTGTGATTCTATAATTTTGCTAGCAATCGTATGTAAGAATTTGTTGAAAACTAATTAAATGGCATCAAATGTTTAATAAGAAAATTGGAAAACATCTCTTTTTTTACCACGATTCAAACAATTACGTGCATTATTATACGAATTAAGGCTTGATTTTAATATCTTAAAATTTGTAAGTATTAAACCATCACACTTGCCTCTTCTGTTTGTTCAAAGCATTCTAATGTTTTCCCTGATAATTTTCTATCCAAAAAGAAAGAAAAAAAATATAAAAACAACTATTCTGGTTATAATTTTTTGACATGATGCGTCATGACTCATGACTCAATGAATTGAATTTGTACAGCAGTTTCTGGTTCTGCCATCGAGTCCATCTTCCTGAAACTTACCAGAAGTGGGAAGAAATATGCATTATAATTAAGTCGTTGCTGCACGAGCACGAAATTCATTATCCAATTTTTAAATTATTCTGAGTAGCTTTACGACCAAATCATAGTCCCGATATACGGTTATTTTCCAAAGTTACTCAACATAAGTCAGAATAATTAATATATATCATATATAATATCATGTCATATATTAATTCTTATTCCTTCGAAAAATAAGATCACGTGACAGTTTTGGAAAATTACCATTATGTTCAAAACTCTTAAATTAAGGTGTTTTCAGTCCCACAAAATTTTTCGGCGTAAATTTGAGTACTATTTTGTACCTTGAACGCAAGGACTTATTTTTTAATTTGAGGTCACGTAATGTTTTTCGGACTTTTTGGTGTTACGGGAAAAATTTTAAAAACTTCTAAAGAACCTTTCACTTTTTTCAAAATTGATTACAGTAATAATTACGCTAGATAATTACTGATGTGATTTTTGAAAAAAACAGTATATTTTTGCGAACCTAATGCCTTGAAAAAACGGTCACGTGATCAATTTTGAGCTATGGTGTGAAGAAAAAAGTCTTAGAATTTTTATTCTGATTACGCTCAAATGCTTTTTTCGATGATTAAAATTTTTCTTGCACATAATAAGTACCTGTTAATTACAGTCTGTATATACGTAAAAACTTTAAAAAAACGCACAGACATCGATTATTTGAATGGTCGGTCGATCACTTTGTAATGCTAAATTCATTATTTGATTAATTGTCGTTAATTGCGGTTAAAGTGCGCATGGTCCAAGTTCAAATCTTCGATTCTTATTTAGTTTTAAATATCAAATTGGGGCTAAATCTAAGAACTTGTTAGTTTTGCCATGCGCGTAAGTTTTCAAGTTCAACCCGAACTATTGTTTCATTAAAATAATATATAAAAAATGATTGTGTTTTGGCCGCAAAAAGTCTTTTTGATGTTTTTCTGGGCCTTCTCAAAAGTACATACTGAGGTGCAACTGGTCATTTAAAAATGTTGAAAAATATTTATCCTCTTTAAATTTGTTTCATGTTAACACAAATGACAAGTTATCTGGCTTTTCGGAAAATATTTTTATTTTAATTACGGACCGTTTTAAAAACTTGTGATTCCCATGTTTCCCGTGAGCGGCGGTGTTGTTCGTTTAATCTCACCAAAAATAGGATGTAACAAAATAAAAATTCTGTATTAATACAACGAAAACACCGCAGAAAATGTGAGGAGCTAAAAAATATTGAAAGCTCGAGTTTGGGGGTGAGCTTATCTTTGATGTTCTATTTTATATCAGTTATCTCACAAACCAGAATTATAGGGGTGCCAATTGCCAAAAAAATCATGTAATTTCAGGTTCCTCGGCATAACCCTCTTTTGACCCAAATTGTAATGAAATGCGATTTTTCCGAAATTTTTAATCAGACGATATAATATGAACTTTGTCAGTCAAAAATGAGGATTGATTTTATTGCTCTCATCTTGTACAAGAAATTTTTTTCTTGTCAGTTTACGCTCAATGGTTTTTATTAAGCTTTAATATTATCGATGTACCGGTTATTGAAAATTCACCGGCACAATCAACTTTCTAAAACCGGCAGTGATGCTTAAAACGATTTGAATGTGTTTAATAATTTGATTGCAAAATCTAGTTTTTTGGCCGCCGGTATATAAACAAGAGTCTTGGATGATCGAAGATGGTTTAATTAAGAAGGTTATTTCGAATAAAAACTGTTAGCAGCCACTCAGCGGTACCTAATTTTTCGACTTTCAAAGTTTTTTTAATCTAGAAAATTTTGAACCTTATCAACCGATAATGAACTTTTTTAACAAAAGGCCTTAAATTTTCCGATCTTTTGGACTTAAAAAATTTGGAGATTTAGTTATTTATGCACCATTTGCACTGTCGGACAATTGAGAGCACAATATTTAAAGAAAAATAAATTCAAAAAAATGGTCCGCTAGGCTATTGTTTCCAATTTTTTCAAATAACACACTTTTTAAAAAAACTACAATATTTATGCTCAGTTTGAGCTATCGAAAAAATTAATCGAATGCGTCGTTTTCAGAATCCGAATCAATAAATCTTTTGCTGAAAAAATGGCAAAAACAACCAGAAGGCCCGAATCGATATAATATTACGATTTCATACTAAATAATTATTTTTGATAGCTCTATTGAAACCTCTCATTTTACATTTCGAACAATTGGAGCACTTTTATAAATATTCGAATCGGGACAAAAAGTATTTTCGAAAAAACAGGCTCAATTACGCGGGTTAATTTCAATTTGGCACTTTCGGGACCAATAATACCAGACAATTTGGGGCTTCAAATTTGGGGCCCGTGTATTTGACACTTTTCGAGGTAAACGGTGTTAACAGCTCTCAACAGAACCGCCCTCAAATTTTTGATGGAAGAAAGTCAGTGACTTTTTAACTCAAATATTAGCGCCGAATGTAGATTATTTTAATTGTGCAAAAATTAAAAGGCGCGCAAAAATTGATTTTAGAACCACCAAATGTACATCTAAAGTGTCACGCAGATTTGAACGCGTCATTTGCGCACGCTTATTTCAGTTATTATTGTATCAAGGCTCCATATGTCGGGCTAATTAATCCGATTAACTCTCACGATCACACGGCTTACATTTGTCTCGGTCCTGAGACTTTCGGATCTTTTTTCAGCATTTTTAGGCTAGAGTAGTCTGTTACAGGTTATACGTCCGACCTTCTAGATTTTTTATTTGAATTGACAACGGGGTTTATTTCGAGGATGAGATAATTTCTTTCATATGATAAAGAACGCTCAGGGGACATCCACGCCACGATAGATTCTCGAAAAGAAAACGTACCATCTTTTGAAAGAGGCAGGTTTTTGATTTTGGGACGCTCTTGGAACCTCTACGGCCATTTTTAGATTTTTTAGGGACGCTCTTGGAACATCTCACCGCCATTTAGATTTTTTTTAGGGACGCTCTTGGACATCTACGCCACTTTGAAATTTAAGGGACACTTTGAAATTAAATATAAACCTGTTTAAATGAATATTTTTTTGGTTATTTCTATCTAGGAACAAAATAGTTAAGCAAAACATGTTTTCAAATTGTGGCTGACGAAACATTTACAATTTTTAAACTTTCAGTTAACATAGTTAAAAAATTATTCTGGCTTTAAATATGGTCTCAGAGGTTTAATCGTAATACCTGGACAAATTTTATTTTTAGAATCAATTATTCCAGCTCGAAAAAACATCTGTCTTCAGATTCAGTGTCTAAAACAATCGAATGGCAACTCTAGAAGTAGCAGATGTAGCCTGGCACTTAAGGGTGGGGACGATGAAGATTTTCATGTTTTAAGCTAATGAAAACTGAGGAATTGGAATATTTTTTTTTCACTGAATTTTTTGGATATTTTTTTTTGAAAATTTTTCTTCGCTTTCTGAAATTGGCTGAAAAAGAAAACTGTAGTTTTTTTGCATAATTTTGGACAACGGATAACATAGTTCATGAATTTCGATCAAGGTTCATAATAATGATTACTGAAATTATGGGGAAAACATGTTTTTGAGCGTTGAAAAATAAAAAAAAACCCAGATTTATTATTGAAAAAAAAAATCGTTTCCTTGAGGTATAGCTAGAGAAAATTTCGGAGAGTTTTTCTTAATTTCTTGGTAGTTGAGTACATTTTGAAACAGAACAAAACAAAAAAAAAGCCAGGATAGGCGAAAGAATTTTTTATTATTTTATGAAAAATCGGATATATTCAATTTTTGAACTTAAGCATATGCGTTTTGAAAGAATGCTTTCAATATGATTAAAAACTGACAATAAAATTAATATTGATTTGGAAGACAAAATAGTTTTAACATCGCAAATCAATTGTTCAAAAATGTAATATGAACATCAAAGAGCCTCATATTGCAGATACAATAGGCCTCCAGAGCAAAATCACAAGTACCCGAGATAAAAAGATAATGATGAATTCTGAAAACTTCAGACATTGTGTAGTTTTTGAAGGTGAAAAATTCTTTGCTGAATTATATTTTCGTGGCGATACAAAACTTGGTGGGCTTGTTTTTTTGGCCCGAAGCAAAAGTTTTTTTTTTCGAATAGGCAAAATGTACATCTTTTTTTCGGTAATTTTTACGTAACTTTTCCCGTGTACTGCGCTGATAAAATTCTGCTCCAGATTGACATCTGAAATTTTATATACCCTAACGATTAGTAATGGTGTAACGACAGGAAATAGCGGTGGCCGAGAAACATAGAATTATTTTCAAAAGTGATTTAAATGGTGCTTAAATATGCGTCAAGCATCGAACTTTGTGGAACGGTATTAGCACAGCATAAGGTCTAAAGATGGTCAAGGTGGTGGCTAAATGCGATTCTTTGAGTTTGGTGATGTATTGTAACAACAGAACACCGGAATATTAGCATATATCTAAACAGGAAAGCGCATTATATATAAATAAATGAAAAGTAAACACATTAATAGAAAAAAATTTTTGAAAAGATTAATATTAAGCTTTTTTCCAGAAGATTTTTTCAAGAATTATGACGACCGCTGATTGGTTGAAATAAAATGCTCAAAAAAGTGACTTTACACCCCGGAAATAAAACCGCATGATTTAATTCGCCTAGAAAACGTAATATTAATGTTAAAAATCGAAAAATGGTTGTGTAAGAGTATCAAAATGTAACGAAAAGTTGTCAATTTAAGCCATAAACCAAAACCTTTTAATTAAGAATTTGCAGGAACAATGTCCAATATGAGAAATACATGAAAAGCCACATTAGAAGGAAATTTCCTGGAGGTTATTTGAATCCTATTTTTTCAGAAAAATTTGAAATAATTTGCCGATCGCTGATTGGTCAGACAAATAAAAGAGCTCAAAAGTCAATTTTGACTCCCAGAAATAAGAACCGAATGATTTAATTATAGCTTAAGAAAAATATTTTTTAAAAACTGGCCTGCAAATACAGAAAATGGTTTGTTAGGGACCTACACAAAATGAACAAACATTGTCAATTTAAGGGGGAATATGCCGACTCTGATTTTGACCCATATCTCAGGTGAAAATATACTAACTAGAGACTCAATGCGAGAAAAACGCAATGCCTTTTTGTAGATCTTTTCTTTAATCTTGGCAAAAAAAAGTGCATCACATTAGTTTTTGAACCATCACCCAGCTAGGTAAAGTGCGTTTAACAATAAGAACACTTTCAAACTGCAATCTATCTCCTTGACAGACGCGTATAAATCAAATTGAGCTGCAATTGTCACAGATCAGTAAACGGTAGCATTTGGCGTTCTAAGAAATTGTTCATTTTGCCGGATCAAGAAAAGCTTGCCTTAAAAGCATTGTACATACTACCGTTTACGTGATTTGTACAATTGGAGCTCAATTTGAATATACCCGTCTCGTGAAGGGAGCAGTAGATTTTGCAGTTTTGTAAAGTGTCTTATTGTAAACGCACTGTACCTATTGGTGTGATCGGTCAAACTAATTTGTGATGCAACTCTTTTTGCACAGTTTAGAAGAACGATCTACAAATAGCATTTGTCGTTCTTTTAACTCATGAGGCCTGCTAAGTTAGTAATATTTTCACGCAGATATATGTCAATCAGAAGTCGCAGTACACCCTTTAAATTGACAAGTTTCTGTCATTTTGAGTACCCTGACAACCATTTTCCGATTCTGTAAAAAATCAATGTTTTCTTTCTAATGTCTAATTCATGCGGTTTTTATTTCCGAGGGTCCAAGGTCACTTTTGAGGCATTTTTATTTTTCAACCAACTTGCAGCGATCGGCATATTTTTCAAAAATTTTTCTGAAAAACATACAAAGTCAATAACAATCTTCCAGAAATTATTCTTTCATAATGGTTACTTATCCAATTTATTTGCTTAGTAATGACCTTTCCCTGTAATGCTAAGAGCGTGTGCGTGTTTACACCACACCAAATCAGAGAAATCCGCATGACAGCACCACCTGTGGTCATCTTAAAGAGCATATGGTTGGCTAATACCGTTTCCAGCAAAGTCCGATGCAAAGTCTCTTTGAAGTATCCAATAAATCATTGAATTTCAATATTCGAGTTTTTTGGGCACCTATCATTTCCGGTCGCTAACGGACCACGTGATCAATGTCCTACCAAGTAAATATTTTAAATTTGATCTGGATCAAAATTTTACGCTCTAACCAACAAAAAAATAAGTCAGCATTGAAGAAAAAAGATGTATACATGTGGTTTTTTTGAAAAAAACGATTTTGCGAGCGACACTTCAAAATTCAATTTAAAGATGTATTCCGAAATTTTTTTTTAGTTTTTTTCCAAGGCAAATTCTACATTTTTATAACTAAAATTGCCGTTAAGTGTACAGGAACATCTGATAAATAGCAGTTCTCTGCACAACCCCCCGTCAATATTTCTAGAATGCAATACCAGAAGTCATAAATTTTCAAAAAAACGTTGTTTTGAACACAGCTGAGAGTTAACAAATTGTTCTTTTAAAAGACTAAATAGAACAATTTATGAAACGTTTCTTGATCTTGAATGGGTATCAAGGTGTACCATAAGTACCAGTAGAAAACACAACTGTGGATATTTCGTGAGAGTTTTAACAGTCTTATTTTTTTAATATTGCGAAATGAAAAGTTGTCATGTTAGGTAATTACGAAGGCATATAAAATGGAACTAGGTGGTTTCATTTCCCAACCCTTGACAGCTGGCTTATATCTTGTTTCACAAAAAATCCACACTAGGTTAAATTTTTTTATTGGCCGTATATTAATTCATTTTAAAATTTCGCAAGTAAAGAAAACACCATCCTGTAGAATTTGAGTGCCAAGAGACTATTTTTTGATGCGAAAATTTCAATGCTTCTGAAAAAACAAAGTTAGTCTTTCCCAAGACGAAGGTTTCTCAGATTCAAACCAATCAAAACGGCGAAATCAACAAGTGTAAGCCAGTTTGGAAAAAAGAAGACAGAAAAAATCTTAACAGTCCTGTATACTATATTTTTTAACAAATATGCCGTAAAAGTGTAACAAGCAAAGAAATCTGATAAATAATGTCCTCTCTTCGCGATATCCATCAATATTTCTAGAATGCAATGCACACGTCATATTTTTAAGAAAAAGCATTTTCGGACCCCTAGGAGTTAAAATGGAAAAAAAGTCTGGGAATTTTCTTCCCTGGGGTGAATTCCCCCAATTCACAGACGCAGTTTAACGGATGATAGTGCAAAACTTTCATCTTTTTGATTAAGCTCAATCGCGTCTACACATGAGACAATCATTTCACATGCGTTTTCATTAGAATGCCATAGTAAGAATCTCTAATGAGAGAAGAGAGATTGAAAAGAAGAAGTTATAAGTTTATGAAACCAAAATTCCAAGTCTTATGAGTTTCTAAAGTAATCATACGAATTTTTAAACGTTGAAAACAAGAAAATCTTTTCCGTCATTATTTTTTTCCCTGTATTTTACATCTGTGGTCTACCTCGTTATATCATAATTTGTTCTAAATATCCTCCACAAGCCAATAAAACAAGTCCATAAGAATTTTTTAACAAAATTTCGTTACAAAAGATAAAAACATTTTGCTTTGAGATATTACAGTAAGCAAAACGTAATTTTACGTTTCTTAAGTTATGCCACGAATGAATATAAAAAATAGTTTAAAATTTTCCTGAATCTCATAATCAAATGAAAACTTGTTGTCTCTGAAGAATTTGGAAAAGTGGCGTAGATGCTTCCAAGAGCGTCGCCTAGAAAATAACTAAAATGGCCGATCGAATGTTCCAATCAGAGCGTCTACAAAATCTAAAATGGCGTAGTAATGAATTCCAAGAGCGTCCTAAAAACTCTTAAAATGGCGTAGATGTTCCAGAGCGTCCCTAAAAAATCTAAAATGGCGTAGATGTACTTCCAAAGCGGTCCCTAAAAATCTAAAATGGCGTAGATGTTCCAAGAGCGTCCCAAAATCAAAACCTGCTCTTCAAGCAGATTTACGTTTTTCTTTTCGAGAATCTATGTGGCGTGGATGTCCCTCTGAGCGTTCTTTATCAATATAGCTGAATTCCAAAAATTAATATTTCTGTACGAAAATAGCATTTAAATCAGAAATTCTCATTCGCCTACGCAAAATCGGTTTTTGAAATTTGAAAAAAATTTTCTTAGTATCTAAAAAGTTCTGAACAAATTGTACTTTTTCATTGTACATTTTTCTATAAACATCGTAAAATTCAAATGCTGAAAAACCTGTGACACCCTAGGGTAGAGGTCGCATGGCACAGAATACTAATTCGACATGAATAGAAGGTGAGCATCTTATAGGAAAGAAAGCGGAGAACAATCCACTTTCCTGCGGAAAGGAGAGCACTTTCATTTGAAACAAGGGCTAGGGTGATAAAAATTCATCAGATCGGGGTTTCAAAATTAAAGAATCGAAGAAGAATACGATTCGGAAATTAAAAATTTATCGCATTCTAAAACAAGAGATTTTTGTCCCAAAATCTTAAATATATACGATAAATATATATGAAGGGACCTGAGAGACTTTTTCCTGTTTATATGACCTACTGTGTAACAAATTTATTTTTTCCGTGTGTAACAAAATTTATTTTTTAGCAATTATTGTTAATCAGAAACCATAAAAATATTTTAGGTTTCACCAAAGTGAAGAAATTTGATGTAAAAGTGAGTTTCACAAGTTTTTTGGAAGTAATTTGTTTAAAAATCAATGTTTTTTTTATTCTTGATCAGCTGATATCAAATTTGATAAATTCTTTAAAAAAACTTATCTGGGAGTTTTTGTGGGGCAGTTTTGGGTCAAACCAAATTTTCCATTGATCTTGAGAATGCCGCGAATTTTCTGAATCGATGCATTCTTGATATTTTTGAGTATTTTTTGATGAATTATATTTGTCCAAATTTTGCATTTTTTCGAGAGTTGAGCTCTTTTACTTTCGCATATTTTAATTGCTTAATTTTCGAGGAAATCTGATCCTGAAGTTCTAAAAACAATTTTTTCAATGCTAGTTAAAAAATTCCAGCTCAAATTATAAATGCGTTTTACTTAAAACATCCTAACAATTCCTTAAAAATTACTATTTACAAAACAAATGTTTTATAGTGTTAGCAAAGTTTATCTCACTCATTCCCAACCGGTTAATGCTTAGTCAAGTACCGGTAACGTTAGCTTGGTTAATAAATACCGATTGTTTTAAAATGTTCCCACGAGCTTATCCCCAACAACCTCCTTAAAATTAACCATACGGTGCTACTTTTGATAATCGAAGTGCAACAAGGAGCTTTTCTCATAAATAAAGGAGGTGTTTGCGATATCAAAGAAATAAAATTTTCATTCTGCAGTGAAAATTTTTAAAAATTGCGTTTTATATTTTTGTTTTGGTTTAAAATTTTTAATCGTGTGATATCCCTTTAACACCTTTTGGGTGATTTGAAAGATGTAGGTTGGGGGAGCCAATCCTAACACTCCTGAGACCCCTTTTAGCCACTCATGAGGCCGCTTTCTCTTCTTTTCAGCCTACATCTATCAAATCACCCAAAAGGTGTTAAAGGGATATTGAGTACTTGAGCAACACAAATCTAGAGCTGAAGATAAAAACTTTGTTTGTTCAGGCATTATGTAACTAAGTTAACAGCTGAATGTTTTTTATGATAAAAACAGACGCACTTTAGTAGCACATAAATAATTATAATAATTTTGCACGATCAAATGTGTATTTTTTACTTATAAAAGTAAGTTATTTTAACCAGTCGACACGGAAAATCTGATTCCTGGTAGGGTCTGGGAATCAAATATACCAAAAAATATGACAAAAAAATTGATCTCTGAAAAATATTTCACGAAATGTACTTTTTTATTTATTCATAACTATCATATCTCATATAAATTATATGAAATATGATAGTTATGAATAAATATAGTATTATACTTACTGGTCCAATATAACTTTGGGTCGGAGACGCGTCTAGGACGTATTTTGATTGGTCAATACACAGATAGAATGTGTTTTGACCAATGAAATCACACGATTTTTAGGTCTCTGACGTCAAAGTTCCACGGGACCAGTAAGTATGATCCTCGATGTCGATTATAATCTGTAAATTCGATCTGACAATTTACCGGTAACAACCTAGTGTTGACAAATAAGGAAATATAAAAATTTTGAAATTACTCATATTCAGATCAATTTATATGTAAATTTCCAAACACTTAGCTGAATTGCTATTGGCTCACTTTATTTCGTGATTGAGGCGCTCCTGGGCGCAATTGAAAAAATTTCGAAATTCAAATTTTGTCTTTCCGAAAATTCTAAAAAAAATCGAAAACTTACAATTTAATAGAAATATCTGTTTCAATCTGTACAACAACTGAAATTCCTATTTTTATAAACGACAACAATTTTCTACAAGCCTGAAAATTTTAAGAGGGCGGTGGTTGCTTAATAACGATTTTTGAAGAAAAATGCCTCGAATACTGAAACCCAATGGCTGAATTTATTGTAGATCACGAGTTCTGACACATGATTGAAAATCGTACATACCGAAAAACATTGAAGATCACTGATTAATCGCCCAATCAGAACCGATCGACGAAATAAAATTTTTGCCTAAAAGCTCTCGAGTTTAAAAAACAAATTATTTATCAAATTTTAATAATTAATTCTATAAATTGATAATAAACAATTTTAAATTTTTACCGAGAATTTCAAGCGGGTTTTTTTCTCTATTCATTTCATTTTTAACAATTAAAATTCGATTTCATTATAATATTTTGATTTTTTTTCTCAATTAAAGTCTAAGCTACCCTCTTATTCACGCAGGTGTAAAGATAATACGAGGTGTTCTTTTATTTGAAGTTTACCTGTAGGCAAATTAATCCAATTAATCGTACTCTATTGATCCCAATAGTTCCCGTTTCTCAGCTTATTTGAGAAAGCTATTTGCACGGTGCTCTTTTTTGACCTTGGACTCGCGAGAGATCCAAAGGTATTAACAAATTTTACTGGAGAATTAGCGGTTACTAATAATAATTCTAGCTTTTTAATATTTTTCACGACTGAATTCAAGCTAAAGTAAAAAATTTCATTTTTTTTAAATCTTCGAGAATGCAACAAATAAGGATCGGTTTTTTGTTGACACTTGTACCTTCTAGCTTTTTTAGCGTCTCCTCAAAAATACATAAAGGTTGCAAAAAAGTTCAAACAATCTGCTTATAATGAAGAAAAACTCAAACAACGATGTTGAAGCAATCTGCATATTTATAGGATATCTCAACAAAAAAATCGACTGAAATAATTTCTGATGCCATAAAATAATCAAAAATATATTATTTTTATAAAAATTTGCTTTGATGAACTTGCATTATTCAGCTGGTTTAATATCCGAATCACAACTCAGTATTATTATTATTGCTCAGTTATTTGCAGCCACGATAAGACCGACTACATTCAATTATAAGTTCCCTTTATGGGCTTATAACTTCCTGCAAATTAGTTGAAGAAATATGAATTTTTGTAGGAACAACGCTAAATATACATATGTTTGTACAATATTTCTTTTTTTCAACTTTTTGCATTGATTTCCCAATATAACAGCAAAAACTTTTGACCTCTACCTCCATAATTGCTTGTCACAGCTTGTGTCCACAAAATGACCAACATTTTATGTTTCTTTCCCTTGTGTGTGTTTTTTTTGTATTTTTCCGGCTATGGTTATAATTCTTTAAAACAATTGGCTTTATACTAAGTTTCATTATTTTGGTTTCTGTTCTAAAGTTTTTCAAAACGAACATGTTTAATAATGTTTAACAATATGATATGTTTTTTACAAGTCCTAATCATAAAGCCATCAATAAATATCGGAACATTTTCAAATTTTGCTCTTTGGCGTGACATGTGGTCATTTTTAGAAGTAAAATTAAATAAACTAATTTTTTTTAATTGATCATCACTATGCAAATCAAGGAATTTTGCTCTTCAGCAAGGTAAACCTTCGTTAGTTAACTATCTGTTTGAATGATCGCGATTTATTGAAAAGCTGGGGAAAATTCAAACAAAGAAATATTTTTAATTTCGAATTTTATTTCATAAGCTTTATTTGAAAAATAGTCTAAATTTCTACACAGCTTTCTATCTGAAATCTGAGGGAGATTATTATCTCTGAAAATGCAGCATGGTGGAAAGAGGTGGTCTGAAATATATATTCACCGCGGCAATTCCGGCGCAACATCCTGATAATACATTTAATTGTTGTGTTGTTTTCTCCGTCAAAATTTGGGCTAAGAAATGACCATTCATCAATTTGCAAATTTTGCGAAATTCACGTTGAAAATGACTCAACACCCAGTTCCGTAGTATGATATAAAGCAGAAAAATATTGTTTGTGGGGATATGTATACCGTATCACTTCCGAAATTTGTGACCCATCTAAGATGGGCCATCTTCTAATTTCTGATCACTACATCGAACTTCCCATGAGTAATAAATATTTCAAAAATCAAGTCGGTGTGAAAAAATGTTTCAAGTGCGTGAGATTTTTTGGACCTTTATTTATATCTCTTTATTGCCCTCTCCCAAAGATTTGGTCCCTCAAAAACACGGGAGTGAGAAAACGACGCGTAATTTGAAAACGAGTCATCCGATTTAGATTTAAGATAGCTCAAACTGAGCAATCAATAAAAACATTATTTTTTTTTTAATAGGACCAATGTTTTAATTTTTTTTAGATATCTGAAATTGTTTAATTATTAGTTTTTGTTAAAAAATAAAAACAAAGGTCTCAGAAAAAATAGAAACAACGGTCTGATTCGGACCAATTTTTATTTTGTATTATTCACTTGATATTTTTGCACAGTTTGAGCTATCTAAGAGCCTAATCAACTATGTCGTTTTTTAAAACCGCGTTGTTTTCTCACCCCTCCGTGTTTTTGAGGGACCAAATCTTTGGAAGAGCGCAATAAAGGAATATACGGAATATGAAAAAAATACGGCAAAATGAAGAAAATACGACAAAAATTGAATGCAAGAACCTATGAATGCATCAAAAGTGCAAATTACTGGGAATAAGAAATCTAGCAATTTCGTCATTTTCTAATATAGACCCGAATCTGAAACTAGTTCAGCGCATTTGTACCCATCGCGTGAGTTTAAAGTGGCGTCGAGACTTCAGGTCATTCGGAAACATGCTGTTAAATAATAGGCAGCCTATTATTGGCAATTATATTGCCTCAAATCTTTTCACGCGTTAATATAATTAAAAGCCATAAAAAATCATAATCGCAATAACGTCAGACCAAATTAAACGGTCAATAGTAAAATTGCACTGAATCAATCTAAAAAGCATAATTTTAGAATTTTAACCAAAATTTTATTTCAAATTTTTGATTAAGCTTGTCACGGAATTTTTGTAGTCAACTTTCATCAAAATGAGAAAAGTTTAACGATAAACTATTGGAAACACCGTGCCAAATTGTCACTAAACATTGTCCTAAAATAGCTTTTCACCATTTTCTCTAAAAGCACGTTTGATCTAAAATAGGGCGAGTTCCGATTGTAGAAAATTATAGGAAGGAAACCTTGCGTTGACAGGCCGGAAAATAGAGATAATCGGATATGATATCGATAGCAGGCACTTATAATAACGGGAAACATTCAGAAATTATATAACGGTATTAAATATTATGAAACATAAACATTTTGGATAAAACTTATTATGAAATGCACTCAATAGAAAAAATTAAGTGTATACTAAGTATGTCCACCAATCGATTTTTGGCCAACTAAGATTTTATTTTTGTTCACGCAGACTGCTTTGTGTGAAATTTTATTGCGCGCATTTTGGTATTGATATTTTTTATACACTAGTGGTAAGTTACCACTGGTAACTAAAGTCAACGAGGCGGATAATTGGTTATAAAAAATGTTTCTCGGACCGAATAAGCATCCATTTTTTTTAACTTTTACGTTTTTGTTCTCGAAAAATCAAATTTGAAAATTTTAATTTTTTACAAAGATTATGTCCATTTTACTGATTAGAATGATTGATCGAAAAACTTCCCATTCGGCAATTTGTTTCAATATTTAAAAACTGTAATTACAAAAAATTGCCATATTTTGATTACGTGACGACATTTTTTTGATAATTTTTAGATTTGATAGTTTATCAGCCCCCAGAAAGTTTTTAGAAAAATCCACCCAGTATTTTTATTGGTCGATGTTTATGATGGACATGCTATGTATACTTCCTATTGTGAAATCGTCGATTGCTAAAATTGACATAAGTTTTCAAATACTACATTTTATTTTCAAATTTTGAAAGTTTAGTCTAGGCTGTTACCATTTAAGTTCATAAATAAGCCTCCCGAGCAAAAATGAATACCAGATAAAAAGGTCCTATCAATTTGAAAATTTTGGACCAATGATAGTTTAAAACTACAGTATGTCTAATTTTTTGCGGGAAAATTTGAGGAAGGACCGAAGAATTTTCGCATTTTTTTCATACTGTAGTAGTTTTAGTGGTCGAAATTTTCTTGAAAATTTTCAGCATCAAAAACTTTCCAGGTCACATTTTTCAATTTTTTAATTTCTGCTCTCTAATGCTCGCGGACGTTTTATTATCAAATTATTTCCAATTTTGTTTAATTTTGTTTCTGAAAATTAAACTTACTGTATTTTTTAAATGCTTTATGAATATAGAAAAAATAAGAAATTCAGGTATCGACGATACCGTATCGTGCCTTCTCAAAATAAGAGTATAAGAAAACAAAGAACAGATAAAAATGACTCGTACTTATGAAAAACTTGATTAAATACCAAAAACGTGCATTTTTATAATTAGGTGCAATTATCTACTCAGTGACCCATCAACTTTTTAGCGTTTAGAATTTAAGTACCAAAACTGATAATTTTCACAAAAATGCAGTTTTTCACCAAAATAAAAATGCCTTAAAATTTTATCAATGTATATTCGTAGTTAAGGGTTTAGTTTGACCATGTATCAAAAGATCCTTGCAAAAGGACATTTTGATAAAAATTTTCTGAGGAACTTGTTTTTTCAGCTAAAAACCCGTTATTATCGAAAAAACATTGAAAATTTCCAAAAGTATCTTTAAATTCTTTGGTCTCAATTCTGTAGATTTCAAAAATGAAATTTCGTTTTATTTCCTAGAATGCCTCATTTTGTCGTCGAGAAATGGCAAACCGCTTTTGTTTTACTGCTCGTTTATTGAAAACATAATGAATTTATTTGAGTTAGTTTGATATCCGGGCTTTGAAAAACTTCACACGGTACCCTTTTTCTCTTATGATTTCGAATAAATAGAAATATGGTTCAGAGCAGGAGTCGGCAGAACTTGATCGGATTGGATTGGATCGACTTTTTTCGATCCGATTTAATCCGACCAAGTTTTTTAAACTCCTCAATCCGATCAAGTCAATCCGATCAGGTTTTTAAATTTTCTTAATCCGATCAGGTCAATCCGATCAAGTTTATGTTTTGAGACGATCCGATCCAATCCGATCAGATGAAATATTTATAAAAACTGTAAATTAGGGTTAATTGTTTTCAATTAGTTCAAAAATTACATTTGAAAAATCTAAAATAGTAGCAAGTTGAGGCCGAAAGCTTAAATTGATTATCTGAGCAACTATGACAATTAAGTTTTAATTTTCAGGTCAATCCGATCAGGTCAATCCGATATATTTTTTTTACGGCTCAATCCGATCGGGTTTTTTCAAATCGGTCTGCCGACCCCTGGTTCAAAGTGTCAAAAACAAATCATTTCTAAAATTTCTTAAAACCTATTTCATTTTAATCTGATCAAAAATATGAAATTTTGTCAAAAATTCGAGCTGGTTTATGATCGATTGAAATGTGAACCGATCCAAGTCAATGATTTTATCTTTAATCAGTTTATTCTAAAGAAGTCAAATATTTTTTAATAAATATATGTTCGTTATCAACATTTGCCGTTTTTGATGCATGAATTTGTAAAGAATAAAAATCTCACAATATTCTGCTGTATTTTTATTCTAGCATTACGAAGAATAACCTTTTCCCAACCTAAGTAGATCTTGAAATTGAGGGTTATCTTTATAGCGCGTGTTCGAATGTCACTAATGTTGTCGATGTGATTGTGTAAGTAATTGCCTTAGTGATTACGCACCAATCAACTTTAGCGCTCTCAATATCAAGCCCCTTGCCAATTATCGTATTCAAAACATTCATTAAGGGGTATGCGACTCTGATTTGACATTTTCTCGGTGAAATATACTGAAAACTAACAGTTCATGAGAAAAACCGAAAATGCTTATTTGTAGATCTATCCTTTATCTTGCCGAAAAAATACATCAGAAATTATTTTTGACCATTACACAATAGGTACAGTATCGTAACAAGGTGACATTTTCAAAACTTCAAAATCTATCTCCTCCAGACGGTATATCAAATTGAGCTCAAATTTTCACAGATCACGTAACGGTGTAAATACATTTTATCGAGAGCTTTTTTAATCCGGCAACTGAACAATTCTAGAACGCTAAATAACCGACAATTTTTAACAATTCAGACTTTAAAATCTATCTCCTCCGAGGATATGTTTGCAAAATAGCTCAATTTTCATCAAGTATTCCTTAGAAAATTTTAAAGAGATGATCGAGAGCTTTTTTGCAATTTCGAGCTAGAACTCGAAATATGATTTTTTGGTCATTTTCCGAAAAAAAAAGTGCTTCGATTTTTTCGAAAATAAGCTCAAAAGAAAGCCAGTGAAACACTGATGAGAAAGTTGGCTTACGTCAAGTCGATATTTTTGAGTTTAAGTGGTCAAATTTGAGCAAACGTTATTTTTAACTTCTTTTTTAAAAATAACTTTGAAAAAATAAAAAAAATCGAAAATTTCGAAAAATTTTTTGATGATTGGGTTCTTAGTACACTTAATTATCACCCCGTATCAATTTCAAGCATGTTTAATGCTTCTAAGGCTTTATTAAATCAGAGTCGCATCCCCTTAAGATATCATTAGTTGGATTCGAACACGCGCTATTAGAGATAACCCTCATTTTAAACATCTACCACGTTTGAAAAAGGATTTGCATCAAAAAAAGCATAATTTGAAAAATATGATTTTTTAATAATTTCTCCCTCGATTACACATTTTCGACTATATATGGAGAAAAAGCATTTTATGTTTTTCTGAGTTTAGACAGTTTACTCCCTGATCCCGAACTACCCGTTTTCAGCATGCTTATTACGATTCAAAAAATACCTGTTGATTTAACCAAAAAGTACCTCAGTCAAAAATAAAACTATAATTTATCTTTCGTAATATACGGCAATTGTCCGGCGAAAATCGAATCAATCGTCCGGTATAAAAGTCATAAAATAAAGCCACAAACGTGTTCGATCAACGTCTAAAATTCATTTATTTCCGATTTTTTGGCCAAATAGTTCCAAATTGAGTGTTTGGAACACTAACTTTCACGGAAAATGACGAAATTCAATTTAACATATCGCCAGTTAACTGTCCAGTATTGGAAACATAATTGAATGCTGAGGAATGTATTAATAGAATTTCATAGCTGTTCAAATTGTATGTCTAGAGAGTGAACTGGGCCCAATTTTAACTTTTGAAATCGGGGTAACGGCATAAAAAAGAAAAAAATCGGGTGTGAAATGAAAAAGAAAAAAAAAACGTTATTTTGTTCTTTTGATTCGGTTTTTAACCGGTGAAATTACCGGTTTTAAGTTTAAATTGCCGGTTACATACGTTGCGGAAGTGCGCGTAGCTTAGTGACTATATCCCCTATTCACACTTTTGTGAATATCCCGGCCCTGATTAGAGACGTAGTGTGTTTTTAAGTAGTAGGGCCGGGATATTTACAAAAGTGTGAATAGGGGATATTATTCGTTATCCTTTTTTGCTAGATATCTAAGGGTTCCCGACCGGCGCAGCCTATAATTTTCAACAATTAACATTTTCCGCCTACGGATTTTTGTTCAAAATGACCTTAAATATTTCCCAAAATTTTCGAAGATGGTCAATTGTTATGATTTAGTCAGAAAGGTTGTTGGTTCGCTCCCTCGATTTTAACGATTTTCATTAGCGGGTCAAATCATTTTGTGATGATTTAATGTTGAGCAGTTAATTTGAGGGCAAAAAACAAAACATTTTTGCTCAAAGTTCTTTCTTTCCAATAAAAAATCCCCGGCATATTTTACTTACAAAAAATGGCCTTTTTACGAAAAGTCGAGCGCATTTTGAATTTGTTGTTTTTCCCCCCGAGTTTTCGTTAGAAGGTCAATTTTCTGCAAAACTCGAGGGAAAATGGGTATGTCTTGTATTTGAAAAAAATAGTTAAATTCTTCACTGCAAGCTCCACCCGGTGTTTAAAAACGGGATGAGTTTTCAATCCCGATCCCGCCCAGTCCCGAGTCATTTTTTTTCAATCCCGATTCCGGATTTTTTTGTTATACACATGTGTTGTATTTAATATAATTATTTTCCACCTCGGACCACGTAAAAACACTCGGGATCCAGATGAAATCCCGATTCCGGTCCCGACCAAATTTTCAAATTCAATCCCAATCTCGTCCCGGTCCCGATCCTAAGTGAAAATAGCAATCCCGATCCCGCCTGGTCCCGATTCCGTTGCCGAACACTGGCTCCACCTGTTTGCATTTTGAAAAATTTGAAATAATATCAATTACGCGTGCTTTTGAAACATATTGGCTAGTTTTTAAACCAAAATTTTTAAAGTATAATACGAATTTCGGCTTTAGAAAACGACTTTCCCGATTTTGTTTTTATATATGGCTGAAACCGAGCAAAAATAGTTTGTGAATAATAAAATCGGACCATTTTTTTTATTTTTTTCTGAGATTACAAAAATTGTTTAATTTTCAGTTGTTGTTGAAAAAATTGGAAACAAATTATTATGGTCTGATTCGTTCTTTTTTCAATTTATTATTTTTTGAAAAGTTGAAGTGAGCTTTTTAACGATTTAATCGGATAAAGTTTTCAAAAGCCGAATTATATGAAAATTCTGGCTAAAATGTAAGTTCAAATGTTCCAGGAAGTCCCGTTATCGATATAAAATTAATATATTACAAAAAAAACACTTGGCATTTTAAGCAATATTTTCAGATAAAAAATGGAGTCTCCATTAGTGAGATTTTTCAATTTATCGTGCAAGATTTTGGACTGGATACTAATCGATTAATTTGAGATGAACCATAAACTAACATTTTGAAATCAAAAGATCAAATTCAGCCCCGAAAAGCGTGTTCCATTATTAACCACGTAAATTAACAAAGCAAATACAGTCTTAATGAAGCTGTGGCTGTAAAAGAAGCATATCTATCACGGTACTTGCTGGGCCTTTTGAGCCACCTTTTAAGTCAAATGTTTTAATAAAATTCGGTTTTTTGATAACAATTCATCCGATTGAGTTTTAAGATAGCAGCTATCTGATAGCTAAAATATTCAGAGAAAAGTTAATTATAAAGAGAAGTTAATTATAAAAATGGTCCGAACCAAACCATTGATTTAAATTAATTCGCCATTTTCTTCGATAATTTTAAAACTTTATTGGAAAAAATTTGAACAAAATATTTGGTTTTTACTTTGTAAAAATTTTCAGAAGTTTTTGCTGGTCTTGTCGAAAATTTCGTAAAATTATTCATTCACATTATTGTAAGGGTTGCAACTAACATGGGGTTTTTTTGACAACAAATCTTACGTTGGGCACCCTGCTAGATGAGAAGGTCAGACCTTCTTATTTTCACAGAGAAAATCCCCGGAAAATCGTATGACCACTAATCATATCGATTTGAACAAATGGTTTTAAATTTTCCACCCTATGAATAGAAGCTTGCTCAAGTCAGTTTTTGATGTGTTCACATGGGTCCGAGATGAGCGACGTTAGAGCATTTTTACTAACGTCTATATTCTGTTTTTGTTGATACTGCAATTTTTTTGATTTTTTAATCTTTATAATTTGTGAAAAAGATTTGAAGTTTTACCGCGTAAAGGTGGATTTGAAGGTTTTGCTCGATTTGAGCAGTATTTTAATTAATTTTTCTTATCAATTTTTTCTTTAATTATTTAAGGCAAGACCCGGGACGATGAGAATGTTGGCAGGAAAATGCTCAGTGAAAGTTGGACAGAAGGCATTTATAATTGAACTTTTTACGAGGAGGATACATATTTTAAACGAAGTTTGTACAAAGAAGAGAAAGCTGAGCATGAAATTGTAGTTGCTTTTACCATAAATAAATATTTTTTATCTAAAGTTCCCATGATTGCTTTTGTTTTCAAACTCGTGAGCGCAGACTCGAGAATGTTGGTTGATTTTACGAAATTTGATATTTTGTGCACCCGCTCAGTAGTAATCCTCATTGCATTCGTCTTTTGTTTGCCTTTCATATCTCAACCACCAAATTCCCATTCCTTGACAACATCATCCCGGCGATCCCCCACGTTACTTAAATTTCTTCTTTGTTTCAACATGGTCTCCCAAGCAATTGATTCGCCTACGCGCAAATGGTTCCCCAAATAATTATTTTTTCGATACTAATAGAACTTTATTTAGAAAGATTTTTGGAACCAATTTTTACGCTTTTGTTGAACAGCACAAAATTTCCATATGGTGCAGCACCATTGGTGCTATAAGGTTATAGCCATTATTATCCCCGGGTAACACTAAAAACTTATGTGCCTGTTAAAAGAATAGGGAATAAGTTTTTCGTGTTACCCGGGGATAATAATGAATATACAATTGCGCGCATGTGAAGGTTAATGCCCAAAATTGTTCAACTTTCAAATTTTTGAAGGTAATTTATTAAATCTTGGGGCAATTCACTAAATAGTGTATTTTTGCGATACTTGGATGTTTGTAGTGCAGCTAAATAAAAATTATAGAAAAAACTTTAGTGCGAAAAATTAAATTTAATTACGTGCACTAATTTGTTTTTGAGAATCTCAACTTGAGATAATTTATTTCAAATTAACTAAATGCTGGGGAAGCGGCCAATCACGATGCGCGTTGCTACGCGTGGGCGACCGAATTGAGAATTTAGAACGATTTTGAACCTATCGTCATAAAATTAAAATATATCCTGACAAATTTCACCTTAAATTTCACGATATCAACAATTGTATTAGGAAAAATGGAATAAACCGCAGGTGGATAAGATAATTATACCCAGATCATTATAATAANTTGAAAAAAAATATCTGTTCCTGTATACCAATTAATCTTTGTTTTGAGTGTCACCCATGGACAAAACGCTTTCCTAAAAACTGGCTATTATCAAATTTTAATTGACGCAATAGGTCGCATTTAATTTTTTTAGAGGTAAAAGATTGGAAAAAATCTCAAAAAATCAACCCTCCGTAAAATTTGAACAAAATTTCCAAAAAAAAATAAGTCACTTTTTTGAAATCCTTGCAAAATTCTATATAATGTATTCGAAGGAGACAATTCTACGATGGTTTTTTTGCATA
This sequence comes from Oikopleura vanhoeffeni, assembly GCA_004367855.1. Taxonomy (NCBI): domain Eukaryota; kingdom Metazoa; phylum Chordata; class Appendicularia; order Copelata; family Oikopleuridae; genus Oikopleura; species Oikopleura vanhoeffeni. Next base: position 54,649 of record SCLH01002184.1, on the reverse strand, counting down.
TTTTAGATGATTTTAAATATGCAGTCACCTATATATAGGTGTTGTGCTCACACGGGTTAAAGCTCTTTTTTTTTAATCTACAGGATGAGTCTTTTCGATTTCTCCGTTTTTTACCCAGGCGGCTAGACGGCCAAAATCTTAGGCAAAGTATAGGCAATTTTGGCTGTCTACCCGCCTTAATTATTTCCTTTAATTTGTCATTTCTCGTAATCTTGTTAGCTCAACAAGCTTTAGAAGATACGATGAAAAGACAAACTAAAGTGTCAAGACAAAAGATGACGTATAGTAATAATCAAACTGTTTCATTTTTGTGCTTATCATGAACTAAGATCCTCTTAGTTTAAGGGGCACTTGGCCTGTTTTGTCCAAAGATTTATTTACTTTTCAAGTTGCGATAATTTTTTTATTTAGTTCTGTCAACATCATACGTAAGAAAGACGACTTGAGTCAGACGTTTTTCAAAGTAAATGTGACAAATTTATAAAGTAAAAGAATAGTAAAAATGTATTCAAAAAATTTCAGAGTGAGAGCCTTTCAAGACTCATACGCTCTCAGTTCAAATTTTACCTCTGTTTCTAAACTGATGCGACAAGAACATCAAAAATTGAGCCCAGGAATTTTTTTAAAAAATAAGACTTTTTCCGAAAATCATGTGAATCAATAAATTTGAAAATCTGAAAAGAGTCCTGGTCGAATTCTTTTAGATTTTTACAAATAAAGGAGAATAATAATTTTTTTCAATCCTTACTATTTCCGAATTCAAACCTAACATTCTGCATAACATATCCAGTAACAAATAAGTCAAAAATTTCAGTTTTAGGATATTTTGAGTTGGTGTAAAAGCAAAAAATAGGGAAGTTTTTGACCCGACTCGATGCACTCAAATTTCCTTTTCTACGAATTTTTCCTACAGAATACTACAGGTAATGGTGGACTCCCGGGTAATTATACGAAAATGACATAATTTTCTTCAAAAATGGCATTTCCAACATATTGATAACGCCCATATTTTCTAAAATAATGATTCAACAAATGAAATTATTGCTTTTTTGGAAAAGTTTTAAAATTAAGAAAACATTTTGGTGTCTGAAAAATATTTCACAAAATGTACTTTTCCATTTATTCATAACTATCATTTAACTCAAATGCCCAATAACACCCTAGCCCAGACCTGGCCAAATCCTACCAATTTTTTATTCTTGGTCTGCCCTAGCCTACTGATAATATTTCAAGACTGTTATATTCGTCAAAAATGTTTTGTCTTACCAAAAACTAATTTTTAGCACGAATACGGAAAGCTGTCACGAGCCTATAATTTCCTCAGATAAGCTCGAATTTTCATTATTCTGAGGTGAAAATTTTTTATTATTGTTTTTTGATTAGGGTATTCTCGGCCAAAGTCGAATCTGATAATTTCTAAGCATGAAAGGTACAATTGATTTTATCGGAGAGTAGTTTAGATATGTGCGGGAGTTAGCACATTACACCTTTAAAATATGTAAACGGCCACTTTGATGCCACTTTGATTTGCGAGAAAAAGGTGAAAGGATAATAATTATGATTGAAGATCGAGATTCGGGTCTAAAGATAAGTACCAGGATAAAAGATTACGTTTTTTAAGATTAAGAATCGACGAGTTACGGTATTACATTTAGTTGCCTTAAATTAAAAAGTGTATTTATATTACTCAAACTCTGAATATACTTTAAATCACATATTATATCTATTACGGTAATTGCTGGTTCTTATCAGCCACTTTTCAAGCCAAAATTTTTATATAATTTGGCTTTTGAAAACGACTCATCCGATTGAGTTTTTAGAAAGCTCAAACTGAGCACAAATATAAAGAGAAAAAAATAGTCCAAATCAGATCATTGTTTTTATTATTTTACCAAAAACTTAACATTAAATAATTCCAGTAAGCTCATAATATGATAAAAAAGGGTCCGATTGGGACCAACCTTTTTTTTTTATTATTAACTTGATATTTGTGCTCAGTTTGACCTATCTTAGTACTTAATCAATAAGTAGTTTCCAAACGCTGAATTGGCTGAATTTGGCTAAAAGGGCACAGCAAATATCCTGATAGATATATCACATATCGATTACGAGGGCTACTGGTCGTTTTTACTAGATTTTTACCCAAAAATTTTTTTATAATTTGGCTTTTGATAACAACTCATCCAATTACCTTCTTAAATATTTTGTGGATAATAAAATGAAAATATTGGTCAATCGGACCAATTTATTAAATATTTTTTCTTAGGTTACTGAAATTGTTTAATTATAAGTTTTTCTTAAAAAAATTGGAAACAATGATTCGGACAAATTTTTTTATAATTCACAAGATATTTGTGCTCAGTTTTAGCTTTCTAAGAATGAAATCGGATGAGTTGCTTTCAAAAGCCGAATTTGATACAGAATTTGGCTAAAACTCTAGTAAAAAACAACCAGGAGCCCCCGTAATCGATATATAAACATTTGCAAATTTTAACTATCTAAGCCTGAAACTTTCGAAACGCGGAAATTAAAAAAAGTTACTTCTTTCTGACATCAAAAAACTGTTTCAAATCAAGGAATGAATCACTCTAGATAATAGACATACATACAGTTTGAATAGTAGGATAAAATGAATTCGTTTTTTAAGATGAAATGCTTAATTTTATTCTTGCACTTTTTAAGCAAAGTTTTAAAAAAAACCGATCCGATCCGATCCCATACAATTTTTTGCGAGCCCACCGATCCGATCTCAATCCGATCCAGGAAAATTTTAGCTTTTTAGTGTTTATACAATCAGAAAAACATTAAGTTAACTAAAGTTAAAAGAATGATAATCCGATTTAATTGAAAATAAATAAGAGCACTCAAAAAATGATAGTACAGTAGACTGAGTGTACTACACTCAGGGTCGGCACTAGCTGTGTTTGTCCTGCTGTCCTGTCCTGTTCTGGATTTTTAGGACAGGACAAGTATTGTCGATTTCTCGGACAGGACACGACAGACATTAAAATATTTATGTCCCCTCCGGACAGGACAGAAAATAATGAAACTGGTTCTAGTTCTGTCTCGTGAAAATTAGATATTTTTCGAGTTTAAATTTTAGAAAAATATATTTAAATATAAAGTCTCAGTCAGGCCTGGCCAAAGCCAACCAATTTTTTAGGCTTTAGCTTGGCTTGGCTTGGTCATGCCAAAAATTTTCTCGAGTACTTGCTCGAGTACTTGTTAAGAAATTCAGACTAAAAAAATTTATAACATGCCACAATTTCCGCAGAACGGTTTTTTATGAAATTTTCGCAGTTTATCGATTTTGCGTAGGCGGAATAAGAATTTTCTTATTTAAAATGCTATTTTCGGACAGAAATATAGATTTTTGGAATTCGGCTATATGAAAGAAAGTTATCCTCATTCTCGAAATAACCCCGTTGTCAACTCAAATGAAAAATCTTAGAAGGTCTAGAATAACCTGTAACAGTCCAAGCTTGACTTGGAATATCAAAATATAACCCGCCTATTTACCATATTTTATTGGCGAAAATTTTGCAATTTTATAATGTTCAAAAAATGTTTTTCAACTGATTATTAATATTTTTATTCGCTTCAAGCTACTGGTTAAGATAACATTTGCAAAAATTAAATTATCTTATTTACGGAAATGAGATATTTTTTCAATAAACTTGAGCAGAAATAATTGATGAAAGAAAAGGCGAAACAATTTTTAAGGGGGTAGCAGCGATGTGGCAGATTGAAGTCAATTCAACTTGCGAAAATAATTAGTTGGTTTATTTTTTTGTGCTCATTATCGTGAGCTGAACCAGAATAAATGTGTATCAGCTCACTTAAATTATTTTTTATCTATTTTAGGAAAGATTTGAGTTTGAACTTTTATTTTTAAATTCGTAAAATTTTCAAACAAATTCAAAGCATTAAAACAATTTTACGCCTTTTTTGTCCAAAATTTTTCCTGATTTTGTTTTTTATTCCTAAAAAGCTGTTTTTCGCCATTTTTCAGGAAAAAAAGTTTATATTCAAGAAATTTTTTCATGTGTATTATGATTTACCCACTAATTAGCGCATTACACCTGAAAATGTCCAAAGTTTATAAATATCGTCCTCAGAAAAATTCTTACATCGATTTAAGTTGGAAATGGAGTTTTAATGAAAAAGGATTTTTGATATTTTTACAGATACCTAGTCATGATAAAAAATTAAAAATATAAACGTTTGTGAAAATGAACACTTTTCCCAATTTTTTTCTCATAAATCCCGCCGAAAATGTATCAATCTGCCACATCGCTGCTACCCCCTTAAAGCATAAACTAATCGAGATTTTCCTGGATTGTTTGAATAAAATCTCGCAAGTAAAATTATTTTCTGAAGCTATTCAAAGAATCCAGTTCGCCACTTTGGATAAATTCTAATCGCTAAGCAACAATTCTGATAAAGTTTCAGTTCAAGTACCCAAATTTATCTTTATGCGAAATTGCTCATTATTAGCTGTCGGAAGACTGCTTTAGACAATGACAGAAAATAACTGGCATTCACACACTTCAGGCAAACACATCATTTAGAACGTGGTCAAACAGTTTACTCAAAAACACTGTTATTTTGATTTGATTTATAAAAGATCTTCACAAGATAGTTTTCATAAGTTAATTGTTGTTTTTGCTTATATCCTCTAAGAGGATTCCTCTTGGCACTAAGGTTGTCAATTTCTTGAGTTAATTTAAGGTTTAATTTTCAGTTTGTCAGTATATCTGGAAAACTAAATAATTAAGAAAGACAATGTTTTCAAAAATGCAATCAACAGGTCATACAATCAACTCGGTGCGTGGCGATCCTGCGTACAAGCTATTAGTGAGCCTATTAGGAATAGTCCATGTCAGATTAAAGAGATGTATTTCCTTTTTAAAATGACGTTTTCATTTCCAGGCTCGACAACCTCCTTAAATCATGACAGGCAAGAATCTTACAGAAAGCTTCACATTCATTACTTTTCTTCAGAATACGTACGATTTTTGTCAGAATCCTCAATTTTACAAAAGGGTATGCATATTTTGAGCACAAAACTCTTGGAGAATTTTTGCTTTTGAAAAACGAATTTATTATGCGTTAAAATGGTTTGCTCTGTTTTATTTGAAGATAAACTATTAATTTGCAAAGCGTCTATCCGACCACAAAATTAAAATTTGGCAGATTGTGTTTTGAAATAAAATAATTTGAAATTGGTCTCGTGATAAATTTAGGGGAGTGTGTTTTATTTACATAAAAATTTTATTCAAAAAATTAAATCTACAAAAAGCAATCCGATATGAAATTAAAAGAAGAAAGAAAATCAGTCTCATTTCAACGCAGTCGAAAAGAACAGACACCAATGAATCGAAATCAACCTTCAAGGTAACAAGTTCATAACAAGTAGGTTGTGAAATATATATCATCACAATTTATTTATATTTTAACTAAAAGTCAACGACGTCCAACTCACAGTTATTATACGCAACTAAGATTTCCGAAACTTTTGATACAAAAAATATCAGTAAAGATAGGGTGGCCAAACTGTTAACATTTCGGCTTTCGAAAACTACTCATCGGATTGAGTTCTTAGATACCTCAAACTCTTTTTGTTTAAACTTAAAAAAAATGTATAATCTCAAAGGTTTTTGAAATTAAAAATTGCAAAAATCTTCCTATTTTGACAAATTTGAAAGGAATCCCAAAAATTATTATAAGGAAATGCATTTTTTCAAGCGATATGCGATTGGCATGCCGCATGATTCTCATCTAGTACTTCGACACCAGACAATGCCGTCAAATCTGTTAGCTCCTTTTTTAAAATTTTCATTAAAATGCGAGAAAATTGCCAAAACCAAAGAAAAATGATTTTGGGAAAATGATGCAGACTGGACATTTTTGAAACATACATTAGAAAGTGTACATTAGAAAAATCTATTAATGATCTCGCGATTACATTATACAGTTCAGTACCACTCCCACCAACAATCTGGTTAACTGCGGTTAAACACCAGTCCCTCAGCTTTTTTCAAAGAAACAAGGATCCTAGAGCTTATATCGGAAAGTTTTGAGATTTAATGAGAATCCGGAAAATTGTCTTAATTTTAGTGAATAGGAGCTGTTTTTTCGATTTTTGCCTCAGGGGTCAGCAATCTGGTTGAATGTGCCCAAAAAGGGTGTTTTACCGATGTTTTGATAAAAGCGTTTTTCTGTGGAGATGCAAGAAACGTCATTTTCGGAATGTAACAAGCCAAAAGGGTGGTGAACATCGTATTGGAAGTACTTTTTCGAATTTCGACCTGATTGGCTGTAAATAGACAAAAAAGTGCGCAAAATCGACAATTTTGAATATGAAAGTGAGAATTAGAAAATTAAAATGCCACCAAAAAATTCCTTGGGTACGGTTTGCTGAAAACCATATAAGCAACTATGGTTTAATTTTAAACACAGCGGATTCCAGAAAAAAATTAAACTTTTTCATCAAAATTATTTTTTGATCTCTAGCACTGTTTCTGTTCAAAATAAGATCATAGTTGCTCATATCGTTTCCAGCAAACCGTACCCAAGAAATCTGTTGGTGGCACTTAAATGTTTTAAATTCTCAATTTCATATTCAAAATTGTCGATTTCGCGCACTTTTTTGTCGATTTACAGCCAATCAGGTCGAAATTCGAAAAAGTACTTCCTAAACGATGTTCACCACCCCTTGAGCTTGTTTCATTCCAAAAATGACGTTTTTTGCATTTCCACAGAAAAAGCCTTTTATCAAGACGTCGAAAAAACACCTTTTTTCCGCACATTCAACCAGATTGCCGACCCCTGGGGCAATAATCGAAAAAAACAGCTCCTATTCACTAAAATTCAGACAATTTTTCGGATTCTCACCAAATCTCAAAACATTCCGATATAAGCCTTAGGATCCTTGTTTCTTTTAAAAAAGTTGAGGGATTCGTGTTTAACCGCGGTTAAACAGATGATTGGTGGGAGTGGTAAACTGTCTAATGGAATCGCGAGATCAAAGATAGATCTTTCTAATGTATGTTTCAAAAATGTCCAGTCTAACCGTACGAAGCCTCTGAAATCCCAAAATCACTATCACCACCCCCTTAAACATCAGAGTTTAAATTTTTGTGGAAACTCTTAGAAGTGTCTGAATGTTCATAGAACTGCCTTTAAAACTTTTTTGATCATATTTCGAGCTCAATTAGAGTTGACCATAATCTTAACATAATGTTAAAAATTAGCTTTAGACAGAATCCATCAACTAGCAATGCGCAGCAGGAGCCAAATTTTGGTCATTCGCAAGAATCTTTCTATCCTTTGGCCGAGAAACTTGAACTATCCGACGACAGAAGAAATGACCTTTTGCGCTACAACTCGATTTTGTAAGTTATTAACCCAGTTTTCTTAATTTTTCTTCGAAAAAAATTAAGATAACAAACAAGGTACTTTCCGTACAGTATCACAACCAGTGTGATCATACAAAAAGCTTTCAAATACATTTTTCAGAAATTTTCGACATGTATATAATCAAAATACCGACATGTCATTCTCATAAGAATTTCCTATACAGTAAGGCTTATGTAGTAAATAATTTATTGTAAATTATGTGATTTTTATTGGAATTTTATGTGATTTTTATTGGATTTTTTTGAAAATTAAAAAAAAATTCGTCAATTGTTGTTCAAAATTTTAAAAACTAATTTTTCTGTAATCATTGGCCTGAAAAATCAGGAAATTCTTGCAACAAAATACTTTATTAAAACTTGAAATTGTTAAGCCGTCACAACCTGGCTTGTAAAGGAAGACAACCCCGACCAGATTTTCTATCCCCATCCCCATTTTTTGCCTATCTTTTGCTTACACCCACGCAAAAAGGGACGGAAAATCCACGCAAAAGCCAATCCTTCTGCAAGCCAAATTCAATTGATATTATTCATCTAATGAAAAAAACTAATTTTGTCGATGTGCTAAAATTTTCTTATTTCAGAACTTTTTGAATTATTTAAATCTCGATTTTTGAATAAAGCTCTTATAAAAAAAAATTGAATTCGGTGATTGCATTTAACTTCAATTTAGACGCCTTCGATAGCAATCTATCGTTTTTTGAGTGATTTTTCAAAAAGAGAATCTGAGAGATTTATAAATTGAAAGTTCTAACTTGAAAAACTTTGTATCATTTGAAAATTTCGTTGTGGGAAAAAGTTATTTCTTAACCCTTGGAATCACATAGCCGATATATCGGCTCAAGCCTACCTAAAACCTTCTGAAAAAGGCCAAAAAAAATGTCGCAGAATTGTTTCTTCCGAATACATTATAAAGAATTTTGCGGCGATTCCAAAAATAATACTCAATTTATTTTTGGATATTTGGTTCAAGTTTTGCGAGGAATTGATTTTTTGAGATTTTTCGCCGAAGTTTTACTTCCGAACAAAATATTTCGAAACTGGACATCAAATACAGATATAAGATTATTTAGTTTTCAGAAAAGTGTTTTGTCCATGCATAACAGTGAAAATAAAAAAAATTTGGTATCTAGAGACAGATATTTTTTATTAAAAGTGAAATTTCAAAATTTTTAATTTAAGTTTTCCATGAAAAAATTTATTTAATTTGAGCAATCTAAAATGGTCCACACTGTCACTTGATAAATATGTATTCTTGAAAATAATTACAAAAGTGTAATTATCTGCTTTTAGTATTAGAAAAAATAACCATTTTTTACGATAAATCGTAATTATTTCATCCAAATTCAAGACTGATTTATAAATTACTTGTGATTTATGATACATAGATCTAATCGGAGGAAACTTAGACGTAGTCCGAAACCTTGCGCATCGATTCCAAAATAAATAAAAATTGCGACGACAACTGTGAGCTTGTACCACATGATATGCTGAACCTTGGTTTTCCCACTATGTTTTCTAGAACAAAAAATTGAAATTCTAGAATTAAAAATTTTGGATGCCAAAATATAACCTTTCAACTTCCTGATGCAAAAAAAATGGAAACTCCAACTGCTCTGGGCTTTCTGTAAACCACGTTAAAAGTAGAGCCGATATATCGGCTCTGGTGCCTTGGCGGAACTTTTTTTTCTGTGATTCCAGGGGTTAAGAGAAAAACAAATGAAAATAAAAATGCAAATCTTTCTTAATTTGATTATTTAAGTTTTGAAAACACTCAAAATTAAAATTTAAGGTTTCAAGCCAAAGAGATGTACAAAGAAGTTGGTCAAGCAGCCACATTATTTCACAATTTGTCCAGATGTATTGAACAAAAATTAAACGTCAATAACAATGAATATCCTGAGCCAGCGGATGATTTTCAGGGAATTCAGACGAAAATTTTTGAAATGGTGAAGAGCGAGTCGAAATTCAGTATTGTTGACAAAATCAAAGAAAATATTTCAATGCTGAGAAATAAAAATGTCGAGTTAGAACAAAAAATTACAGGCAACGGGTACTTCATAAAATAGTCATGTTTTCTCAATTTTTTCAGTTTTTATGTTTCCTTATTTCAACAGTACAGTATTAATTTATGGGGGTCGGTGCATTTTGGCAGATTTGCACTTTTTCATTTTTTTTCGCTTGATGGGAAATTTTTAGTCACTTCAAACAATGTGGAAAAAACTTTTTAGACCGTAACTTGGAACTTCTGAGCTCACTTTGTTTAATCTGATTTTTGTCAGATCGCTTATTTTTACTTTATAAATCGTCTTTTGAAAAAACACAAAAAAAACGCGCGTTTGCTATCGAAGGTGTCTAAATAACAGTAATTTTTTTTTCTATTAATTAAAAGCTCTTAAAAATGGTGTCTAGTAGAGACTCACTACCACCGTTGAAAATTTATTTAATTTTGATTTATACGATTTTACGTCAAAATCGAAAATTTAAATTGTTGAAAGACGAAAAAAACCGAAATTTTAGCACATCCAAAGAAATATTTTTTCATGAGTTTAATGAAATACATTAAAAACGGTGGATGGGTCAGTTTCCCAATTTGGCAAGTTTGGGTGTGATAATATTTTTTAATTCTGGATAAAACAGGGCTTCGATGGACTCCTGCCAAACAGTAGTTTTACTTCAAAAGATACTATTCAGAAAATAAACAAGAGCAAAGAAACAAAACGAGGACATATTTGAATATAGTGTAAGTAGCCATTCCCAATATTTTCAGCTAGAAATTCCATAAAATTAAGTTTGAAAATTTTTGCACAAGAAATGAGGAAAATTTTCAAAATATTTCCAAATAGTTTCGACTGAAAATCTTAAAAAAATTTCATATGATTTTTTAAATATCATATAAAAAATATGTGGTCAACTACCCGAAAAGTTAAAGTGGCCATTTTGAAGAGTTTTTTTCGTTAATTTGAAACAAATACTGTAAAAAACGATTGATGAAAAATTAAGGCATTTTTTAAAAATCTCGAACTTTTTCAAAAATTTCTCAATTTGTGGAATGTCGGAAAGTTAAATTCGACCCCAAAATTCTCTTCAAAAGCGGATAACTCGAAATTCTTTAGTTACAAAAGTTGCCTGGAGTATGCAACATTACTTTGGGTGTATGAGAAATAGTTAAACCCAGTGAAAAGTTTTTTAATCATAGAAGGCCCATATCCGTATCTGTCAAATGCACCGACCATTTATTTCAAAATTAACCTCAGAGAAGATAGAATTCTGGTTTTGCTTAGGTCTCCCTGTTCGCTAATGTGTCGGGAAGTGTATTCATGCGTGTGTTAACGCAAGATGAAGGCTAGTTTCACAAACTGCTAATCTGATTATATCCGTCGAGGCCCTGTTTGGCTAATATTTTATCGAGAAATGTCAAAGTTGGACCATCATACCCTTAAACGACCAGTTAGAAACCGTAGTCATGTGACAAGACTCCTGTCCCTTTAAACTTTTGGCAAAATTTTCTCCTACATTTTAAGTATAAAAATTATAGAAAAAAGAAAAAAAACTTTTTTCTGCAAATAAAAGTTATTTTCTAACATTTTTGAATAATTTAAAAATAATTAATGTATTTACTTTATTTGAAGAAAAATTAGAACTGCAGGGCTGTCCTTTTAAAGTCGGGTGGCGAAAATTTTGAGTCTGACCCTGTCCGTCTGGGTTGTCCGTTAAAATTCATACTACTTCACACGCTGATGCGGGATTCCCACAGCGGGAAAATAAAGTATCCTATGTCAGAAAAAATGGGTTCTCAAACAGTTATCGAGGAAACAGTCCGAAATAATATACAAAAGACTCAAGAATTTCTTCATATGCTTCAGGATTATAAGAAAATATTGATCGAAACAAACTCCATAATCATAAGCGAACAAGAAAGTTTTGAAGGTAAAAGTTTCTTGCAAAATTAATTTCGTAACATATTTTTAAGATATTCTTGATGAAAAAGAAATTGAAAATGTTTTGGCTGAGCTGAACCTGACAAATGAAAAATTGTTCAATGAAGAAGGTTTAACCGAAAATTTTCAAGAACTTGCTAACGAAAAAGTCAAGGTGATAATATGTAAAAATAGTCACCAATAATCACTTTTATACACTACATTTTAGCCTAAAATACAAGGGAATTCATCTTTTTATTTCTATTATTTTTTCTGCTAAAAAAGCGACAAAATAGTGATTTGCAAAAATTTTAAAGCTGACCTATTCAAGCCAACCTACTTTAATTCCAAGCCCCTCAATGGTCGGCAAATAAAAACTACTTATCAAATAAGGAAACTATGCACATAGAAATAGTTTTAACAAAACGCCATAAGTCCATTGTATAAAGCCATATCTGAATTTCACCAGAAGTCACTCTTAATCTCGCACCCACGCTGTAGTTTCATGACTAGATGGACAATATTATGCGCGATTTTGAGTAACTTTCGGTCGAATCAGAATATCGGTTAGAGTCATTTCAGCCGTTAAGGTGTTTTCTAACTGGTGAAACTAAAATTTTTATTCTGCTAATAATTTTTTTAGCAAAAATGGAGAGAATCGGTTGTAGAGCGCCATGATTTAAATGCGAAAATTCATTCAGAACAAATAAACAGAAAAATGCAATTACAACTTTGTGATCTGAAACTACAAAAGGTTCGGTAGTAATATTTTAGATCGAAATATCACACTTTTGTGAATATCCTGGCCCTGCAGGGCCCTGATTAGGAAACATAGTGTGTTTTTAAGTAGTAGGGCCGGGATATTCACAAAAGAGTGAAAAAATTTCTACCTCGAGATAGATACAACGGAACTTGGAAGGAGCAAAGAAGAATGTTTTAAGTCTAACAGACTACAATTCTGAATCAAACGTAATCTCAGAAGATCTCAACAAGAAAATTCAAAAAATAAGTCAAGACAATGGAGAAAGTAAGTACAATTATTTTTAAACATGAGACACTGTCTAATAGACAGGGTTTAGAAAAATTTTTGTCATCACGGCAAAGTGAAGTTTTTGGCTTCTGACGGACCGGTACTGGTTTAATTCTAGTTTCTAGAGAAAACGCAAATTGAAGAACTGCAAGAAAAATTTGAAAGTCAAAAAAGCGAGGTATCCAGATTTGAAAGTTCTATTAAGTCTAGTTCAAAACTAAATGCAATTTTTAGTAACCGCCGGTTACTTAGTTTTTACTTCAATTATTTGAACTTTTGAAGTCCTTAAAAAATGAAACAATCGAGCTTGAAAATGTTCAAAGTAATCTGGATCAGAATGTAAAGGACAATTCTGAAAAGCTGAAAAAATTAATTCTGGAGAAATCGAAAGCTCAAGAAAACCTGAGAGTTGTCCGAGAAAATGTAGAGAATGCTAAGAATGAAGTTAATTCTATGCGCCGGAATATTCGAACTTTGACTGAGAAAGATATGGAAAATGACGACAAAATATATCATGCCGAGCAAGTTCAAAGAAGGAAAATGGCATTAAAACGCAGAAATGACGAAAATATCAAGGGTAAATATTTATGAATAGTTGTTGGTAATGCTGAATAAAGATTTTCCGTAATAATTTATTGTAATGGTGAAGTTTGAATTTGATAAGAACCCTTTGAAATCGATATTTTCGGATAACATTAATTTTGTGTTCAGTGTTCGTCATAAGCGAAAACCTAGCTCTCTTTTTTTCAAACTAATCACTAGGTGGCAGGCACCGACCAAAGTCCAAAAAAATCATAACGAAGGCTGAATCGCACGTTTAAATTAACCAAAAAAAAATTCTTCTCGAAAATCTTAAAAATACGGGTTTTCAAGAAATTTAGAAAAAATGAGGCCAAAAATAGAATAGTTAAGGGGGTAGCAGCGATGTGGCAGATTGGTTCATTTTTTCGGAGTGATTTATGAAAGAAAAAAATGTGAAAATTTTTATTTTTATCTTCAATAAAAGTGTTCATTCTTGCAAACGTTAATATTTTTAATTCCTCAACATATTAAAGTATCTGTAAAAATATCAAAAACCACTTTTCATTATAACTCCATTTCCAACTTGACCCGATGTGAGATTTTTTTTGAAGGCGATATTTATAAACTTCAGACATTGTCGGGTGTTATGCGCTTATCAGTGGGAGAATCATTATCCAAATGAAGAAAATTCATAAACATGAAAGTTTTTTTCCATGAAAAAAAGAGAAAAGCAGCTTTTTAGGAAAAAAAATTGACCTTCCATTGCGTTTAAATATTAAAAAACCACCTTACTTTGAGGAGATAAGTAGCTTATAACACCCGAAATTCAATTAAGATTCTTGAAAAATAATAAAATCTTTATAAATTACGTGCCAAATGGCACAAACCGGTGTCACAAGCAAGTGTTGTAAATTTCATCAGTAGTTCAGAAACAATATTCGATTGACCCTTCCATCGGTCGAAATACGGAAATCAAATAGATACCAGACAATAACACAACTGATTCGGCCTGATTTTTCAAGAAAATTTCAAAAAAGCATCAATAAAAAATTTTGGACTTGATTTGCGAAAAATTTTCATAATATTTCTATAAAAAGTCGACAAAAATGACAAATGAACATGTTATGATTTTTAAACAATACGGCATTCAGAAAATACGTAAACATGCATGAAAAAAGTTTAAGTGGCTATTTTTTTCGTTTTTATTCACAGATTTCAAAGAAAAAACAAAAAAAAATTTGGGTGAAAAATGCGTGAAATTTTATTAATGTTTTTGATTTTTTTGAAAATTTTACGAATTCAAAAATAAAAGTTCGAACTCAAATCTTTCCTTAAATAGATAAAAAAAATTTTAATGAGCTGATATACATTTATCTGGTTCAGCTAACGATAATAAGCACAAAAATAACCAACTAATTATTTTCGTAGTTAAATTGACGCCAGTCTGCCACATCGCTGCTACCCCCTTAAAGATGTAAGCCAAAACATTTTTGATCAAATGACCTTTCCAAAATATATTTTATTTCATTTTAATTCACTGCAACGTTCGCATTATCAGCGTTTTGAGACGAGATTTCCAATTTGTTTGAATGTGACGGTTTTGACAGTTCAACTCTTTGTCTCTGGCGCCGTCTTGATCAAAAATGACCCTTCGTTATAATACAGTTCCTACAAACGCTTATGGCGCACCTTTGACAGAATTCATATTTTGAATTATCAGCTTTACCGTGCGATTTTGACTGATTGTACATCAGATAGTGTGACAAAAAAGTCAGGGAATCATTTTGTTAATAAGGAAAAATTTTTTCAGACATGAGAATCTCATCTAGCTCAGCCGAGTTGTCGCCAAGATAGGATCTAGCCTACTATGAATGTTTAATAGCCAAATCAGCAGGAAATTTAAGCTCAGCTAATTTAACTACAGCCGAATATATTTTATAATAATTCTGCGACATAATAAATAATGGTAATTGTGGGTACATTGTCACGTACTCTTTAGATTAATTCCTGATCTAAATTATTCCAATATCTCAATCAGTGTCAATAAACTATTGAACAAGATATTATTTTATTGTATGACGACTTACTCGTTAATTTGTGAGCTCTGCCTTTTGTACTACCGAGCCTCGGGAAAACTTTTAATGTTCGAAAATTCTAGATTTTGCTTTTCGTATTGTTGCACAAAGACAGAATATGTGAATTGTAGCCAGGTGAGTTAAAAACGAAGACGAGGATGCATTTCGATGGGATAATGTTTAGGATTAATTGCTCATCGATTTCTGCTTAAATTTCATGATAAATAAGTGATTTTTTATCCTGATAAGCTCCAAGAAATAAGTTTCTGCAATAAAACCGTTAACTCGTTGTAGTAGCATTTCAAAAACAACCCTGTACTCAGAAAGTGTCAACGGCACATACGACAATTTCAAAAATGTACAGTATAGTTAATAGTTCTTAGTTGTTGTCCCCTCATTTTACCTGTAAGTTAATCCCTTTACGAACTCCTCACACCCAGAAACGAGAACTTCGCCTCACACCGAAAAGCCTATATAAAAGCAATACTCTGAGCGATTATGACGGAAAACATGGGAAAGCTATCAATTACTTATTGTCATGATTGAGATCAAGGAAAAAATTAAGTGAACGACACGTAACATTTTAAATTTCGAAGTTTGTAAACGTAGTAACTGACGACAGGAAAATCAGAGGTCACTCATTGTTATTTTTTGAAAAACCATACATTTTTACAATGACATATTAAGTTACAGAATTTTAGAAGTGAAACTTTAGCTATTGAAAGCTGGTCTCCAATTTGAGAACTATGATATCTGCATCGCGTTACAAAACAATTATTCATATCGCCGGCGTTCGAAAATATTATTGCAGTAAAATGTGAAAAATATGCTAATCACTGAAAACTCAAAATCAGTACCACCTTATATTTCTTTTTTGTCGATTTGTTCTTGTGTCGTGCTCTGATTGGATAAATTCCGCTGTTCAATTCTTTCGTAAAAAATCTTTTTGAAAAATATTTTTTTATGTTCATTATTTTGAGTTTCAATAAAAAATCACTTGTGAATAAATTAATTCTTCGATATACGAGACTCGAAGATAAAAAATACTTATACAAAGAAATCATCCAAATACTTCCTAAAACTTGCTTCCCAGAATTTCAGATATATTGTTATCGTTTTCACACAATTATATTTTAAGAAATTTTGACGAAAATCTAAAAAAAAGTAGGGAAAATAACTTCTGAATGCGGCTCAGGTAATAAAATTTTACACATATTATTTGGAAGAAATTGCAAACTCTATGACATATTTGGATTGTAGGTCCCTGTGACAATGTTATTTTTGCGCCGTTTTGGCTCCCGAAATTTTTTTTTCCTTTAGATCGTCAAAGGGTGTGAGGAAGTTAACATGTCACAAAGTTATGATTTGACTCAGTTTGAAGCCCAAACAATTATCTATTTACTTCTGTAGCTTAATTCGATATTCACATTGATATTTTTTTCTGATATTTTTTTAACGTTGCTTAAAGTTTGTGAACTTTCTCTAAGAAATCGTTTTGAAGCCAAACCATAAGCTTTTTAATTTTAGGTATCAATCTGAGAAAGATAAAATGAACAATATTTAATCTGAGGGTATCAGTCAAAAAAAATTTGGATCAGTAATTAGTCGGTAAGGACTGTTTTATAAGGATAGACTATCCTGGATAGTGCTCAGCAAAATCACGGTCATTATTTCGACATTTTTTACTTTCTAGATCTTGATATCCCAGAAATAATATTGTTTTCACTTTGATATCAGATGATTAATCATACAGATTTACAGTTTTTAAACGTGTAATATTTAATTATTAATCCGACATACTACTGTAAGTTGAATATGTTTTAATTGTGTCACATCGAATTGTTCAAATGCATCATAAGTTATGGTTCGTAACTAATAGTCAATAAATTATGTTGAATTCACACGATACGAATTTAGAGCCGTCCCAATTATTAAAAATATTCCTCATAGGATTTTCGTTCATACAGTGACCATATCCTGTACGGAAGTAATATGTTAGATATTTTGGACAATTTGACAAATTAATTTTTTAGAAATCCCAATCTTTTTCTATTCTCTTGATAATTTGATCCATATTTTCTAATTCTTTATATTCCGACTTTGTTTAATTTATTTGTTTTTGTTTTTATTTTCTTTCGATCATGAAGTACTCTTTATGTCAAAATGTTTCTCATTAACTTAAAAGGTCAATTTCAGCGCGACTGGCGCCCGATAATTTTTGGGTACATTTTAATGAGTGGTGGCGCACAGAAGACTAAACAGTTAAAACGACGATTCTGCGGATTCAACATCAGAACTGAGGGTTGAAAATGCATTTTTAAGCTGTTTGTGACGGAAAATTGAACAAAATTATATTTTTGGGATTCAAATTCAATGTAGTCGTTTTAATAGGATCTTTCGATGTTCAACATTACTACCATAAGCCTTACAGAACTGCAATCCAGTGAAATTTTACGGGATGAATTTGGATTATCGATGTTTTAATGGAACGATATCTTTTCTGACCTTGTAAATTGTTAATTATGGGATTGAGGCTGTCTGAGGTCGGGCAAATTTTACTGCAGCTGGAGCACAGTTGTATATTATTCATATAACGTGAACTTTTGCGCTCATGACAAATATATAAATTGTTAAGTTTTAACTTAATTTTGATAGGATTTTTTAACAAAACATTTTTAACAGAATTTTTTAACAAAACATTGTTTAGCAAAATATTTTTTAACAAAAAATTTTATAACAAAAACAGCATTTTTTTACAAAAAAATAGCATTTTTTAACAAAAAAGACATTTATTAACAGAAAAAACATTTATTAACAAAAAAAACATTTTTAACAAAATAAACATTTTTAAACAAAAAAAAATATTTTTTAACTAAAAAGACATTTTTTAACAAAAAAAAATTTTTATAACAAAAACTTATTGCAAAATTTTTTATAAGTTCACTATTAAACCAAGATGTACACACAAACATGGGATAGACGCAGAAAAATGAACAAATTACTGTGTACACTCATGGCATTGCAAAACTTTTGTCGGAAAAGACTATGGTTATTGTTAAATCAACCTGCGGAACACAACCATATCGCTTTAGGAAGTAGATTGTTAAATTTTGGTTTGGTCTAGTACATTGGTACTACTTAACGTACATAATGTACTAGACCAAACCANAATTTAACAATCTACTTCCTAAGGGGATATTGTTTAACCCTAACCCTAGCCTTTCCCAACAAACAGTTTTGCATCGTTTTTCACCGTGTACACTGGACACGATTTTACCTAACCCTAAATCTACTCCTGAAACATAAGGAAATATTTTGTGTTTACTGAAAATTATGATGTACACTTGAGGCATGGCAAAACTTTTTGTCGTAAAAAAACTAGACTCAGGTGCAAGAAGAACAAAGGTCCTGCGGAACCTTACTATTCACACCCAAACCCTATTTTTTTCTTGACAAAAAGTTTTGCTCGGTTTTTAACCGTGTAGACTGGACATGAATTAGGCTTTACGATTTCGTGAAGTTTCTAATCACCCTACATTTCAGATTGTTTAGCTCAACCCCCACCTGCACAAGAGTGTTTCAGAACACAAACATAGTTAGGGTGTCCATCATTAATATCGACTAGTATAAATAACGTATGGGTTTTTCCGAAATTTCTTGGAGGTTTTTTTTCGACAATTGTAAAACTTTATTAAAAAG
>SCLH01002183.1:113886-148025 GCA_004367855.1 Oikopleura vanhoeffeni | reverse complement strand
CTTAATCAAGATCCCGGCTTTGTCATTGGTCACTTTTCAAAAGTTATGACATGCGTGGTGAAAAGGCGGCAAGTAGGAATCATTTTTCGATATTTGCTGTAAGACTAAGGTAGGAAACAGCCAAAATCACAGTCCGATTTATATTTCTTTTTGGCCAAAAATTCATGCTACGTTTTCAAATATCGGCATTTTTCCGAACATTGAAAAAAAAAATATTTATAAAATTTTTTTTCCCTGGTTCCCACACAAAGAAGAAAATTTTTTGAGTCGCTAGAGAATATGTGATTTCAATCACAAAAAAAAATGGTACCAAAATCACCTGCAATCTAAAAATCAAAAGTATAAAAAATTTCCCTATCAAAAAAAGAATATTTTCTGTCATTATCACCATACACATGACAGACCACCTGTTTCAAACATTCAATATGGACTATACTAATTTCTTAATTGAAGCAATCATTTCAATTAATGAAACTTAATAATACAGGCGTCACCACAGTTAAGAAGTACTCAAAAAAATACAATTTTTTAAGCACAGTTATTACTTAACTCCCGTAGTGCCGACAAATCTCCTGACCCGTAAGTGTCTTTTGCGCCATCAGATGGTGCAGCGCTTGAATTGAGCTTAAAACGAAACATTCATTATCAAACATATATTTTTTTCAGTTGATAAACATATATTCAAAATTCTCTACAGTCTATAAAAACCAATTTGTTAAAAAAGTTTATAAAAAGATATCAAATGTGAATAAGACAATAAAAACTCTCTCATTTTTGCCGATCTCAAAAACAAGTGTCATAAATAACAGGAATTAGGTTAATTTGAACATTTTCGATATTTTCAAAATTAAACGCCACCCAATTTGGGTAATTTGCATCTGCAAAAAAAATGGAAATGTTTTCCTTCACCATTTCCATGTAAAATAATATTCTTTAAAACATATGGATGATCTCGCGCATCCCTGGAAAATAATTTATTCAATCTCTCTCTCTTCTTTCTTTCGCCATACGCAATTATTATGTTATCAGTTTTCTGAAAGTTTGATTCTAAAAATGCTCCATTTAAGCCGAGGTCATTGTAAAAAATGCAATAAAAGTCTTAGAAATTCCTGGACGAATTCTTTTAAAAGGGGTCTTCCATCGCTAAATATTGAGTAGATTTTTGAAAGAAAGTGCATATTTACAAGTAATTTGAAAAAGTACTCAATACGTCATTACGATAAAAGTCCGAGATAAAATCACCGTGAGAATAATTCAAACTACGGTTTGAATTGTCACAGAAAATCCTTTTATTTGTCGAAAAATAAGTCATTAACTTACCGGAATGTAGTTTAAATTCGGTGTAGGTTTCTTTTCACGGTTAAAATGATCCGCATTGGAATCGAACTCTCTGACAACATGAACGGGATATTACAGTTGAAAAATAAAACTAATATGTTGAACTGTCAATTATTGTTGCCCAAAAATTTTCGGCGTAAATTTGCACTATTTGTTTATTTCACGGGGTCAAACCTTATTCCTATTTAAAGGTCACGTATCGATTTTTGGTCTTATGGTGTAATGAATGAAAAATAACTTCTAAAACTTTTAAAGAACCACTCACTTTTTCAAAAATTGATTAAGTTAATCTTTTGAAAAAAAATAAACAGTACTAATTTGGCCAACCTTATTCCCTTAAATATACGGCACGGTGATCACTTGAGGCTAAATGGTGTTATGGGGGAAAAAGTCCTATAAGAATTTTTTTGTCCGCTCAAAGGCTTTTTTGATGATTTAAATTTTTTTTGGCAAAAATATAAGTAACTAGTAATACAGTAAAAATTTTCGAAAAAAACGCAACAAACGTCAAATTATTCGAAAATAGTCCGATTCGAATCACTTTGTAATATTTCATATCAATCATGGTTAAGAGTCCTAAATTGCGATTAAAGGCCATTGCGCCATCGATGGCGGCAAAAAGTACACTACGGGAGTTAACTTTGATAAAAGTTTAATTAAATCCAACTCAAATTATTTTATATTTTAAAATAAATCCTTATCATGTCGTGCATGCTCATTGCGAAAGGGTTTGAAGTACCAGTATGTCCTTTAAAGTGAGCAAAAAGGTTGATAACGATCATTTTTGTGAAATCGTCATAAATAATTTGGAAAAGGATAATTGTGAAAATTTTCTGGTACCTTTCCCCCCTATTTTTGCAGGATTAAATAAACGTATTGTTTGTTTTTTTAATTATTATGGAGTGACACATTGTGGATCACATTTAGTTAAATAGAGTAATTGAAACAAAATCTCATATCAGAATGAATAAATTGAAGATCACTGATTACCGAGCCATCAAGAAGACTTCAAGACCAGAGTCATTATTTTTCGCAATAATGTCATTATTATTATTCCGTGCAGTTTTTAACGTAGAACATTTGGTAGCTTTATCACCAGCGAAATACGTCTTCAAAAATTTGTAATAAATCGCGTTAAGACTATCCCCCTTGATTTTTTAAGAAGCATTATTGTCAAACATGTAAATTAATCAAACCCAGCGAGTTCGCGGAAATGTACTACATCTTAATTTGAATGATTCTCCCTTCCAAAACATAGTTTTCATATCTTCGAAAATTCAAATTAATATTTTTGAATTTAAATGCTTAAAATCAAGACAAAGATAATAAAGGACATAAATGATCAGAGAGAGCACTTTGATCGTTTTGGAAGATATTTTGCGGACCTAATCATATCCCTATATTCCACCACTTTTTGTTAATGTCCTGGCCACTACTATTCTTAAAAACATACAACCGTTTCCTAATCAGGGCCGGGATAATTAAACAAAAGTGTGAATAAGGGACTATCTTCTAAGACACATTTTTTGAAAAAAACGAGAACGATTAAGGAG
Source organism: Oikopleura vanhoeffeni (assembly GCA_004367855.1). Classification (NCBI taxonomy): domain Eukaryota; kingdom Metazoa; phylum Chordata; class Appendicularia; order Copelata; family Oikopleuridae; genus Oikopleura; species Oikopleura vanhoeffeni. The sequence continues at coordinate 145,134 of SCLH01002183.1, read as the reverse complement.
TCGGTGTTAACTATGAACAGCTACCGATATAGCCTTGATAAAAAAACTCTAGTCCTGAAGGGTTTATATATTTTCTCAAATACCATCAAAAGTGAAGTTCATACTCAGGCAACTTTTTGTAAATTACAAAAATTTCGAATAATTGCTTTTAAGAAAAATTTCAAGTTTTCGAATAAAACTTTTTCAATTTGACAAATTATGAGAAAAGTGGCTATTTTTTCTGAAATTTGTTCATCAGTATTTGTTTGAAGCAACGAAAAAAACTCGTTAAAGAGCCACTTTAACTTTTTCGCAGTGGGTGACCACAGATATATTTTTCAATATTCTATAAATAACATATAACATTTTTTATGGGATTTTCGGTCGAAACTATTTGTAAAATATATTGAAAAATTTCCATTTCATGTTCGAAAAGAATTTAAAATAAATATTTACTGAATCCTTAAAACCTCCTCACACCCAGAAAACGAGAAACTTCGCCTCACATAACCACAAAAGCCTATCTAAAGCAAATACTTTTGAGCGCTTACTCACGAGGAATAACTGGGAAAGAATAATCAATTACCTTACTTATTTGTCACTGATGAGATCAAGATAAATTAAAAGAAAAACACGTACATTTTCATAAATTATCGAAAAGTTGTAAACTAGATAACTGCCGAAGAGAAAAGAAAGGTTCACCAACCTGTATTTCTTGAAAAACCAACATATTTAACAAATGACATCATAAGTTACAATTTAGGAGTGGAAACTTTTAAGCTATTAAAAGCTGGTCTAAAAAAATTTGAAATATGATATCTTGTATCGCTTACAAAAACAATTATTCATTATCGCGCGCGTCGAAAAATATATGCAGATAAAAAATGTGAAAATATTGCCTAATTCAGCTGAAAACTCAAAATCAGTACCACCGTTCATGTTCTAAATATGATACTATTTGTCTTTGTCGGCCTCTATTTGGGTCAAATTGCCGTTCAATTCATTCCGAAAAATAATTTTTTGAAAGAAATATTTTTTTTATAATTTTGAGTTTCATAAAAATCACTTGTGAAAAAATATTCTTCCGTATAGAGACTGCAAATAAAAATAAACCTTTATATACAAAAAATCCTTAAAATACTTTCCTAAAAAACTTGCCTTTACTCAGAATTTCGAATCATGTATCGTTTCACACGATTATTTTTTTAAGAAAATATTAGACAAAATCCTAAAAAAAAAAAGTAGGAAAAAAAACTTTCGAACGGCTCATCGTATAAACAATTCAGCCAAATAATTTTGGAAAATAAAATTAGCAGAACATCTATGAACATATTTAGAAAATTGTAGGTCCTGTACGATGTTATTTCTGCGCCGTTTTGGCTCCCGAAAATTTTTTTTGCTTCAGATAGTCAAAGGGTGTGACGGAGGTTAAAGGAGCTGGTGCCGCTAAACGGAATTTCTGCGCGCGATGCGCACATTTCTGGAATCGTCAATTTCCAAATTTCGCCGTCATTTACACTACCAGGGGTGCGGGTACCAAAATAAATAATGTCAAGATATTCAATCTCCGAAAAGCCACCCTTACAATTAAATTGTAGATTATTATCTGGTTTCAAGTGCTGCATTTCTGGTCTTAATGAGCATATTTCCTGAAGCTCAACTAAAATCTTGAACTCAAAATAAGGGAACTTCGGGGGCTGCTCCGAATTCCACCAGTCAAAAGTGATACTTTCCCAAAAAATATTTGGTCTCTGTTTTTAAAACACAGGGCTGGCAGATGAGGGTTAAATTAAAATCAAAATGATTGATGCCTAGCCTCAAAAGAAAGCTGATTACCAAACTGACGGAATTAATATTTTCAAAAATGTACTCCTCCCTGGGATGTTAAGGCACACATATCGAAACTTAAATGAATGTGCAGCATGAAAAGCCACAGAAAATCAGTGAGGAAAGTTTTGTTTTCAAACTTTCCTTGAATTTGGCTACAAAAATAAAGCAAAAACATATTTTTCCATATTTAGGTGTCTCAATCAAAATGTACATCTCCTCCTAGATTTAAAATAACCTAATTAAGAAAAACTTACAAAAATGAGGCAGCTGAAAAAGAGTCTGTGCAAGACCATAAAGGAGAGTTTCGGCAAATTTGTTTCTTCTGTTTCCTATAAATCTTAGTTTCGAAATTATCAAAAAAATTCCAAAAATTTCCAAACTTATTTTATCAAATATTTATAGCAACAACTAAAAAAAAGGGCCTTTCCAGACCATATATCTAATTAAATTATTAATCCATAGCCGTCACTTTATTGAACTCCCAATTTGGAAATCCCAAAATGTAAAATAGAATATGAATGAAAATTTGAAGCTGTCCCAATTGGGCAATCGACAATCGAGTATTCTGATTGGACACTGGCGCGTGGTGTAAAAATCGCAGTAGGGATCATTTTTGATATATTAAGAACCTTGTACTTAGATTGGTGTTAATTGACACGAACAAGTTTGAAAACATGTTTTATTTGTTTTGTACAAAAAAACAAAGTAAGTTAATTTTAGAAAAGCTCGGACAATTTCTGTATAAAACTGTAAATCATTACATAATTGCATATATATAATCAATATATTAAAAAAATCTTTGTAGCATACTTAGGGAGCAAACCGGCAAATTTTCTGACTGAACCATAACAGTTGACCTGAATTATCTGAGCTTACTGTCAGTAGGGTGAAAAATCAAGAGGCCGTATAATCAAGAAATATTATATCGTATGAATCAACGTCGCAGTCAATCAACTACTTACATTTTTGAATAAGCCAATGACGAGTGATGAGTGAAATGTTAAAAAGTGAAAATAAAATTCGAAAATTCATCGAGCAATTATTTTTAAACGCATATAAAATAAGCTAGGAGTGCAGGAAATTGAATTAGCTGTTAACAACATACTACTATTTGTGAATAATTATCACGATTTCGAAAAAGATATTTCAAAACTCACAAATGGGTATCGATGTTTTTAAGCAATCTTGTAAAGAATTTTTTTGATGCCAATTTCAGCTCTTTACATTTGACCTTTTTTNNAAATTTGCGTGGCCTCGCAATCACTTTTTTGCATTCCGCATCATCCAAATAGTCCAGATCTGACCGGCAATTATTTGAGTTTTTTTGTTAAGATTGTTTTTTTGCTAAACCTTATGTCATGCTTGTAAGGTCACGTGATTTATAAACTTTGCTGTTATTGAAAAAATTCTTGAAAATTTTGAAGTTTCCCCAATCAAACGTTTTCAAGGGTTTAATTCAGTACTGTCTAAAAAATTGACATTTGATTTTTTCGGCTATGCTGTATTCGACAAAAACCTCTCAAAGAATTTTTTGACCATTCTGATCGTAAGTTGTTGTGATGATTCATAATGTTTTTGCAAAAATGAATACTTTTATACTGTTAAATTCATTTGAAAGCTATTGTAAAACTCCTTATAAAATTGAAACCCTCTAAATTATTTCGTCATTTTGAATCGCCCACGCGTTTTTCATTTTGAACATGAATTTTAATTTCTATCACCATTTTCCCGAAAGTCTAAATATCAACGAAAGTTTCCAATATTAGATATTGGGCCTCGCCCTGTAATACAGTGAAAAATTATGTTAAGAAAACGCACAGGCGCCAATTATTTCCAAAGCTAATCAATAGTTTTTGAAATTAGTAACTCATTGATACTCGATTAATTATTAAGAGTCGTTACGTGCGATAAAATAGCTCTGCTTGGACTGGAAGCCTTGGAGATCTTTATACAATTTTAAATAATAAATTACCAAAGTCAAAATGAGTAAAGATTTTATTGGCGAATCTTGTAGAGAATATTTTTGCGGTCATTTTAAGCTCTACATTTTTTTGGGGGTTTTGAGATATTTTTCTAAAGCTTTAAAAACATAAGTTTCGGTTCAACTTTCCCGGTCGATTATTACTTGCTGGTACATTAGAAAGTGACCCAAAAATTTTAGTTTTTTGAAAAAACTCTAAAAAATCCCGGAGCTAAGGGGGTGGTATTAGTGATTTTTGGGATTTCAGAGGATTCGTACGGTTAGACAAATTCAGACTGGACATTTTTAAAACATACATTAGAAAGATCTATTTTTGATCTCACGATTCCATTTGACAGTTTAGTACCACTTTCACCAGCCATCTGGTTAACCGCGGTTAAAGACGAGTCCTTCAGCTTTTTTCAAAGAAACGAGGCTCCAAGAGCTTATATCGCAAAGTTTTGAGATTTGGTGAGAATCTAAAAATTGTCTGAATTTTAGTGAATCGGTTCTGTTTTTTTCGATTTTTGCCTCAGGGGTCAGGAATTTGGCTGAATGTGCCGAAAAAAAGTGTTTTTTGGACGTTTTGATAAAAGGCTTTTTCTGTGACAATGCCAGAAACGTCATTTTCGGAATGTAACAAGACCTAGGGGTAGTTGACATCCAATTGGTAGTATTTTTTTAAATTTCGCCCTGATTGGCTGTAAATCGACAAAAAAAGTGCGCGAAAATGACAATTTTGAAAATAAAGGTAATAATTAGAAAATTTAAATGTCACCAAAAGATTCCTTGGGTATAATTTTGTCCGGTATAATTTTGTTCCGTTTTGTCCCGCGCTGGGGCAGGACGTTTTTGAAAAAAACGCTTTTCTTTATTATAAGCGCAAATTATAAAATTTTATNTGAGAAGAGACCTTGTACGCGTACAATTGTGGATGCCGAATAAGAATATAATACGTCAACCTGAACTTGAGCTTTGACCGATAGAAGATTCAATTCTGGACTGTTAAAAGCAAAAAAAATACCTATTTTTAAGCCGATTTGTTTCGACGCGCGAAATTGCTGCTACGATTGCTATGTTAGAGAAAGTTAAAAGAAAGTTAAAGAAGTTATTTGCTATCGAAAACATTTTTTATGCTCTTTATTTTCTCCCATTTATACTCTTTTTATGTAAAGTAAGTACTCAACAGATATTTAACAGCTCTGCCATAACATAATCTGGCACTGACGGTCATTGACTTACTTGCTTCAATTGTATCGTTTTTTTTTGAGAATTAGATTTTATAAAATTGTTCAAAAGTGAACTTTTGAAGAGCGTTATGAGATAAATTATATTGCTCGAGTAATGTTGTTCGAAGGTTTAAGGGGGTGTTCATGTCTGATTTGCAATTTTGGCAGGATGCTAGTTGGGAAAATCTGAAGCTTGAGAATGAATCTCCAAAAATGCTAATTTTAGACCTAGCCCTTTATCTCTTGGTGAAAATCGAAGGTCAAACTCAGAGTTTTGATGATACAACCAATCGTCACATAGTCGTAAACCGGAGGTCACTTCGCGAATTTCAAAAATCTATTTCCCGAGACCGAATTATCTAAAGAATTATCTTAAGCCGAATTAATTTAAAGATTTTGGCCGAAAAATCTAGCAATAACGACCAGGAAGTTCGCGTATCGATATATCGAAATTTGTCACAAGTTGACATAATACGTGGAATAAGCAACTAAGATTGCCAGTAAGGTTTTTTATTGCGATGACTATTGAATTGTTCACTAGCGTCCAAACACCGACGATTTTTGGCCTTTTTTCACGATTTTGTTAAAAATCTATTCTTCCCGTAGGATTGTTTCAAAATGGGGCCAAAGATGTTTTAAAGTAACATCTTTTTGCATTTGAAGGATTGGCAGTGGCGTTTTTTCCAAATCTTCGATGCAGACTTGGAAAATATGATTTTTCGAAGGAAATTCGAAATTCAATTTCGAAGAAAGTGTCTCCGAATTTTTTCGAAAGTAGGCTCAAAGAAAGTCAGTAAAACACTGATTCAGATAGTTGATTACGTCAAGTCGATATTTCGCAGTTTAGTGTTCAAATGAGCAAACGTTATTATTAACTTCATCTTTTTAATAAAAAGAGTACTTAGAAGGAGAAAGCGGGAAATCAAGAATTTCGAAAAAAAAAATTTGATGATTGGGTTCTTAAGTACACTTAATAATCACTCCCTTATCAATTTGGAGGCATCTTTAAATGCCGTCTGAGCGCTTTTATTAAGATCGGACATGCACCTCCTTAAACAGATACTGAGCATTAAAATCCCCGGTTAGCTACAATTTGTTTTTTTATTTTGCCTTGGAATCATTCTGTTTTTGCAGTTATATATAAGAAGATGGAAAGTATAAGACTAAACAATAGCAAATTATATTTAAACAAGTAAATCTTGAGTAAACTAAACTTGAAAGGTTGACTTGAAGGTCGCCCGCCAAAAACAAAAAGCAACCCTTTAATTTGAAAATTTTATCATATAAAATGTTTTCAAATCGAGAAATCTCAATTTCAAATAGTCAGAACTAATTTGGTATGACCTAAATTTATCTGAATATAATACAGATTTAGAAAAGCACTGATCAACTTACTTTTCTATGAGTTAATTGATATTATTTATTTTAATAAAGGCATACAATGCCTATCCGAAAATTAATCCCAGTGCAAAAGTAATAATCAAAAAAAAGTTAGAATTTTACTATATTTCTGTTTTCATCTGAAATATATTGGCTATCTGAACCGTCTACCATGTACATATGTTTATTTTGACCAATTCCGTGCCTTACATTAGCTTAAAAGTCTTTGTTCTTCGTTCATCCTAAAACGTAACTTTGAAGCGGCCGGACAGTGATGGTCCTGATAAGTGATAAAAAATTCATGGAAATGTGAGTATGTGAAACCAGGGATCGTGTGATTCTTATGATAGAAGTGGCATAATCAAGGTTATGAGCTGGTTTTTGCGTTCTCCGTGTCTTAGAATCTTCTATTTATGATCGACAAAAACTCTGTAATCATTGGTCGGGTTTTTTCTATTAAAACTGCATTCATTTATTATTCTATAAAAAATAAAAAGCGTTTGAAGCCATTCTATATTCTCTCCGTCAACGGAACTAAACAGCGCTTGTCTCCGAATAAACGTCTGTTTTCTTAAAAATCACCTGTTCACGTGGACGTAATCAGATCGATAGTCGCCAGTCTCCTCTATACTGAAGCGCAACAAGAAATAAAACAAACTAAATCAAACATATTTGGCTGAAAACAATATTAGCAATATGGTCTGATTTTCAACACACACAGTGCCAGAGATCAAATCAAAATTTTAAGGAAAAACTTAAATTTTTTTCTAGAATCCGCTGTGGTCAAAATCAGACCATAGTTGCTGATGTCGTTTCCAGTGAATCATACCCATGAAATCTTTTTGACATTTAAATTTTCACTTTTATTCTTAAAATTGTCATTTTCGCGCACTTTTTTGTCGATTTACAGCCAATCGGGTCGAAATTAAAAAAAAAAGGACTTCCTAAACGATGTTCATCACCTCTAGGGCTTGTTACATTCCGAAAATGACGTTTCTTGCATTTCCACAGAAAAAGCCTTTTATCAAAACGTCGAAAAACACCCTTTTTTGGCACATTCAACCAGATTGCTGACTCCTAAGGCAAAAATCGAAAAAAACATAACCGATTTACTAAAATTCACACAATTTTCCGGATTCTCACCAAATTTCAAAACTTTCCGATAAAAGCTTTAGGATCCTTGTTCCTTAGAAAAAAGCTGAGGGACTCGTGTTTAACCGCGGTTAACCACATGGTTGGTAAGAGTGGTACTAAACTGTCAAATGGAATCGCGATATAAAAGATAGATCTTCCTCATATGTGTTTCAGAAATATCCAGTCTGCATTTGTCTAACCGTACGAAGCCTCCGAAATCCCAAAAATCACGAACACCATCCCCTTAAAACGACCCCGAAAACATTTTTTAAAAGATCCGCTTATAAAATCGCAACTTAGTATCAACTTTCGAAATTTTTTATTTCAAATTTTCCTACTCAAAATCCAGTTTATGAGTTCGCAATATTTTTTTCAATTTTTCATCTAATATTAAAAACAGTAATACGATAAGATTGTCAACTGTGAGATTTGGCTTCACACAAGGTTCAAACGAAGAATTTTGAGTACTCCAATTGTGTTCCTTAGAGTGCTCAAGCATACTTAAAATCATCCAAAAAAAAAGCAAAAAACGTTATCGTAGAATTTTATTTTTCAAACACATTATAAAGAATTTCGATTCGGTTCCAAAAAATATTGAATTTTTTTTCGAATTTTTGGTTCCAGTATTACGGGGAGTTCGTTTATTAGGATTTTCCCCCTATTTTTCACTTCCGGACAAATTATTTCGGAACGATACATAAAATACAAATGTGAGATTAGCCAGTTTTCAGGAAAGTGTTTTGTGCATGCATAACAGTTAAAATACAACTATATTGATATCTAGGGGTAGATATTTTTCTTCGGAAGTGAAATTTCTAAATTTTCAACTTTAAGGGAGTAGTGTCCGCAAAAAAAAGTTGCCTGAATTTGTCATGTTATCTACTGTAATTAAAATAAAATTCAGAAATTTTCGCACTACACTTTTTTAAGCTAAATAAGGCGGAGAGATTCGTATAACAATTAGAAAAATCTGATGTGTACTTAAGCCAGAAAATGCACCGAAAGATTTCAAGTTCACGGCTCTCTAGCGCTAAAACTGGACACTGGATCGCCGTAAGACAAAAAAAATCATATTTGTTTGGCCGAATTAGTCTAGGGAAAACTTTTGGCATAACTTTTTTTTGCGGACACTACTCCCTTAAGTATCCCATGAAAAAATGTAACTATTATAAAAGTGAATTTAAGAAATCCAAAACTGTCCAAAGATGTACTATATCACCATATTAACTTGCACATAATAGAAAAAAATGTAATAATCAGCTTTTATAGAGAAAAATAAACATTTTTCATCAAAAATCATGATTTTTCCATCACAATTTTTGACTGATTTATAAATTACTTTTGATTTATGAGATATTAATCTAAGCGGACCAAACAATAACTTAGGCCAGATACTTGTGCATCGTTTCCGACAATAATTTAACTTGTGAAGAGAACTGTGACTGTGTATCACGTGATATGGGTTACCTTGCTTTTCTCACTATATTTTATAGAACAAAAAAATAAAATTCTAGAATATAAAATGTCGAATGAAAAAATAAAACCTTTCAACTTCCTTATGCAGGAAAAATTGAAACTGCAACTGCGTTAATGGGGTGGTGGTGGTGGCAGTGTTTTTTGACATTTTAGAGGCTTGATACGGCTTAACCAATAGAGATGAGACATTTCTGAGTAATACATGTTCAAGATCTAGCCTTGATCTCGCGATTCTATGTATCACTTTATAACCATTCTCACCAACCATCTAGTTAACCGCAGTTTAACACGAGTCCTTCGGCTTTTTTCAAAGTGACAAGGATCCTAGAGCTTATTTCGGAAAGTTTTGAGATTTGATGAGAATCTGGAAAATTGTCTGAATTTTAGTGAATGGGTTTCGTTTTTTCCGATTTTTGCCTCAGGGGTCAGCAATCTGGTTGAATGTGCTGAAAATGGTGTTTTTTCGACGTTTTGATAAAAGACTTTTTTTGTGAAAATGCAAAAAACGTCATTTTCGATAACAATCCCAAGTGGTGATCAACATTGAATGGGTCTTACTTTTTTTCTAATTTTGGCATGATTGGCTGTGAATCGACAAAAAAATGCGCGAAATTGACAATTTTGAACATAAAAGTCATAATTAAAGAATATGATTGTCACCAAAAGATTCCTTGGGTACGGTTTGCTGAAACCGATATAAGCAACTATGGTCAGATTTCGAACAGAAAGGGTGCTAGAGATCAAAAATAATTTTGATGGAAAACTTAAATTTTCATCTAGAATCCGCTGTGTTCAAAATCAGATCATAGTTGCTGACATCGTTACCCGCAAACCGTACCCAAGGAATTTTCTCGTGGCATTATTGTTTTTAAATTCTTATTTATATGTTCAAATTGTCGATTTCGCGCATTTTTTCGTCGATTTACAGAGAATCAGGCCAAAATTCACAAAAGTACGACCCATTCGATGTTCACCACGACTTGGGCTTGTTACATTCTGAAAATGATGTTTCTGGCATTACCACAGAAAAATTATTTTATCAAAACGTCAAAAAACACCCTTTCTCAGCACATTCAACCAAATTGCGGACCACTGAGGCAAAAATCGGAAAAAACGAAACCCATTCACTAAAATTCAGAAAATTTCCAGATTCTCATAAAATCTCAAAACTTTCCGATATACTATATAGTAAGCTCTAGGATCCTTGTTTCTTCGAAATAAGCTGATGTCTTCAACCGCGGTTAACCAGATGGTTGGTGGGAGAGGTACTTAACTGTCAGATGGAATTGCGAGATTGAAGATAGATCTTTCTAATGTTCGTTTCAGAAAAGTGTCACCTTGACCAATCTAGCCGTACGAAGCCTTTGAAATGTGGAAATTCACTGCCACCACCCCCTTAAGCTTTCTGTAAACAACGTTTAAAGTAGAGCCACAATTGTGGCTCTGGTGTCTTGGCGGAACTTTTTTTATATGCTCACAAGGGTTAATGGCATATCGAAATTTTAACTTCCTGGTGTCTAAAATTACCAAAATAGAAAACGGTGATGAGAAAACCAGCTCTAAAACCGGAAGTTGACGACTAAATAATATGTCCATAATCTTCACGGAAGATAAGTTCTCTTCAAAATTTCAGGAAATTCCGAAATCTCTCAACCATCCGGCGAACACTATGAAATTGAAATTTTCAAAAATTTTGAAAAAACATCTCGAAAATTTTCAAAATATTTTTTTTATTTTTTTCTTAAAAACATTCTAAATGGCAGCCTCGGATTTTTCAAACCGGTCTTTGTCTCTATTCAGGCCTCGACAGGTGACAGCATAATTACGATGAATGTGAAATGAACGCGATTCGACCTTATTTCATCTCCCTGAGGCTACTTTAATAGACATGAGAGTTACGTAATTCTGATGATAATTTTCAACAATACCAATTAAGATAATTTTCATCATATTCTCAGACTAAAATCATTTTGAAATCATTCGAGAAAATTTTACGACAAATAAAACTTAATTATTTTTCATTTGAAACTTTGTTAACTCTTGGTTAATTTTAAGATTTTGTTTTGCTTGGCAGGAATCGAGCAAAAATCTGGCCCGAGGATTAGCAAGTTGGCCGCGTAATACAAGAAACGTGTGTACAAGAAACGGGAAACAGAAAATTTTTAGAGAAAGAAAAAGAGAAACTTTTTTAAAATGTGTGGAATTTTTGCAATTTTTGGCCTTCCTGAGGCGGGAGTAAACTGGAGAGAAGAGGGGTTAAAAATGAGCAAAATGATTCGACACAGAGGACCTGACTGGAATGGCATTCATTGCGATAAAAATTGTGTCATAGGAATTGTACTGAAAATTTCTTAAGTTTTTTTTACTTTTTTGTGTTTTTAATCAAACAACTGAAATTTTTTAAGAAAAGTACCAATACGGGTGTTAAAAATAGGGGTCAAAGGCAAACGCGCAACGGATGGGAAGATACTTTTTCTTAAATATATTTTTGTTAGATTATTAACACGTAAGCTTTAGTTAGCTTTGAAAAATTCGACCATTTCCGACTTCAATTATTTTCGACGTAATTTATGTGTTTCCCAAAAATTCACCAAGAAAACATTTTGGATAAACATTAATAATGTTACATTATGTCTAATTTTTCCTAAATGACGTTTTTTTATTTTCAAAGAGGATATCCTTAATCCAACTAAGGCGACTTTCTATAGTTAAATAGAGTGTCCAAATCGTTAACTTTCGCCTTTTGAAAACGACTCATCTGATAAGGTTCATCGATAGCTTAAAATGACTACACATACACGTATTTGGAGAAAAATCGATCAAAAAATAATTCCAAATTCGATAAGTTTTTCAAAAACTTTTGAGATAATAAAGTTTTTTAATTATAAGTTTTCTAAAAATGCTCCGATTCGGATTATTTTCACGTTTTTTTTTCACAAAATATGTGTAGTCATTTTGTGCGATCCAAGAACTCAATAAAAGGCCAAAATGTACACAGTTGGACACCCTTTATCTCACTTCGGTTGGATATTGAAAAAATTTCAACAAAATTGAGAAAAATTGAAGTAGAATCAATAAATTAAAAAAGTGCCATTCGCAGTTTATATCTGAGACCAATGTTTCAATCTAATTTTCAAAAAAATGGAACTGAAAGTAATATTCTTTTAAGTTGAAAAATCGGGTTTTTTAGCAAGAAAATTGTTGCCGGGCCTCAATCTGCTTATTTTACCGTCAGCTCAGTCATTTTATTTTTTATGGGTAAACATTTATTAGCAGACTGCTACACTGTGTAGATCTACACTGTGTAGATTATCATTAGATTTGATTAAATGAGGCAACTATCTTTCAGTGCAAAAAAAGCTCATGAACGGTTGGCCATTGTTGGTGTTTCTACTGGTGCTCAACCGATTCGAAATAAAGAGCAATCTTTATTTTTGTCCGTTAATGGTGAAATTTATGATCATGAAAATATCAAAAAACAGGAAAGATTATAAAACACGAAAGATTATTTAAAAATTTAATAAATCTGTTGAACAAAAACGTCAAACAAAGTTTAAAAATTAATTTTTGGTTTATACAGTATAAATTATACTAGTAATTAAGCAATTGATTTTACGACCCAGATTGACTATTTCATGCGTAACCATAAACATGTCACTTAAATATTGGAACCAGTCTGACTATGCAAAAAGCACAATGAGCTGGGTTGCAAATCTCAACTACCTTATGTCTGCCCGCTAGCGGTCACTGAATTGAATAACTATGAAAATTCATCTTATCCTGAAAAACACATCATTTTGACTATTTTTTGTTATGGCTTTATCTCGGTAAGATCTGATAATAATTTTCGGGCCGAATTTTTACTATCAAAATGATTGAGGGAGATTCAGTGACCGCTAGCGGGCAAACTATAGGGGGTTGTGGGTGCTAAATGTTGGAAATATGCAAGCAATTCAAAGTGGCTTTTATTTATCACATGACAAATTTTTTGAAATAATAAGCAATATATTTGGTCCGCCTACTCTTCACGGTTTGATTGGACACAAAACAGTACGTAAATTGTTAACTGTCGAGAAATGCGGTGCTTGTTAATCAGCATTAGATTTTTGTTATCCATCGGGAAAAAACTTTTACATGCTGCATACAATTGTGATGCATTTTTTAGAGGTTATACAGTATAAATTATACTCCAGTTGAACGCCAAAAATTTGGCGTTTTCATATTTTCAATATTCGGTCAAACTCTCCCAAAAAATGATAAAAACAGAAATTCTCCATTGTTGTAAAATAATCAGAGCTCAGGATTTCAACAGTGTGTGGTTTCTGCACAACTTTAGAAAATTTTGCTTAAATATGTTGAAAAATGCGAATTTTATTTCGAATTCGAGAGTTCAAACAAGCTGAAATTTAGCATATTTCAAAATTGCCTTCGGGTCTAATCTGATACAATCCCACCTACGCCGACACCTACGCTTTTAAAAAGCCTCCTATAATGACACGCAGTTAGTGCCTACTCCTTCAATTTTCATCATTTTTTATTATTTTTTTGTGTCAGGCTCTGGAGAAGCCTTACAAATAATGCAATAGCGCTTTTGTTTTAAAATTTTGCTTTCAGCGGACAAAAACGCGAAAAAACCAAAAATTAAAATTTTGAAATGATCAGTTTGGGAGGCTCAGGCAAAAGCTATCTCCTCCACCAATTTGAGAGATATAGTTTCGACTCATACTGCATCTGAAAGCACAGGACTTGTTTAACAATGCATCAGAGAGTTTTTTTCCGAACTTTTGCTTCGGCGTCTCTTGTGGGCCATGTCAATTTTTCATTTTTAGCCAAATTGTTTGAAATGGTCAGTTTNAAAATATTTTTTTGAACTGAAATGGAATTTTGACATGTGACTACGAGCTCTCTGGAGGACAAGTAAGAGGTTCAATCAAAATTCATTGAGATCAGTTTTATAAAGAATTGTTTTACCTTTGCGGAGATATTAATCAAAAAAATGAATTTCCAATTTTTTTTTCAAAATAGTTACGTTTTGAAAACTCGTGATTTTAAGGCCATAATAACCGTTTTTCCTAGATTTCAAGCGATATAAATTTTTTTCGAAAATTCTTTGAGATCAGTTTTGTAGATATTATTAATTCTGTCATTTAAAAAAAAATCAAGTTCGTACCTCTTAAACTTAGGGCTAAGTTACATTTTTAATTTTTCGAAGAGAAAATTTCCAAACGTCATTTCCGGCGGAACTGACTATGAATGGGACGACTCTGACTCGATGTCTATTGACTCAAATAATTCATTTATGGTGGTTTCATATCTTTGTTGTTTCTACATTCAGCGTGAAACCAATTACAAAACTACGTTTTTTGCCAATTTTGCGTCGACCACCCCTTTAAGTCCTTAGAAATTTGAGACCCAGCTCGTTTTTCGGCCGAATTTTTTCCCTGCAAAACCGAAATTTATAATTTTCAAAAAGCTCTGCGCATCGAACCCAGAATATGAAGAACAATTTCAAACTGATTCCGATTGTGAGCCAATTATGTTTCTCTATAAAAAATATGGACCAGATTTCATGACAAAATTCAAAATCAATGGAATGTATGCATTTGTACTTTATGATAACGTAAAGGATATTTACGTTGTTGCACGAGACCCAATGGGAATTTGTCCACTTTATATCGGCTACGGAAAAGATGGATCTGTCTGGTTTAGCTCAGAATTAAAAGCTCTCCAAGAACATTGTCTAGGGATCATCATCAATTTCAAAAGCATAATTGTCATCACGTCGTGCACGACTCGTGTTTTATTCAATTAATTTTGCGACAGTATGCAAATTGTTAAAGCCTTTAAAAATGATAAATAATGTCCAAATTATCGGGTAGCCATCGAATTTGAAATTAGAATATATTGTAAAGTTATGTAAAGTGGTGTTAATAAGATGTTTCATTCGTAGGTTATTTCACCACGCTTTTAAAGCGGTCACTCATTGGTGGAAATTGGTTTCGGTCATTTGAATCAACTGAATGGTATCGGTACATTTTAATCACAAATTTCTTCAATAATTTTTTCTATAATGATCTCTTAAAATAGCGATCACATGGAATGCTTTCCTCCTGGATCATACAAAGTTGGCAAGTCCTTAGACAGTAACTTCGAATCCAATATCAAAAAGTTCTACCAAGAAAAATGGCAATCGGATCCAAAACATCTCCCAACCCAAAAATACGATCCGATGGAATTTAGACAGAAATTTACTGCCTCAGTTACGGAAAAATATTTTGATCATGATTCCAACCATAATACTGTCGTATTTACGCCAAACCTCCGCAATTTTTTCGTTTCCAAAATTTATGTTTGTATAAGTGGGCGTTTTTGGCAAATAAATAATTTCAAAAACCATAATGATAAAGGGCAAGTTTTTAAAAAATTTTAGTAGTCGTCTATAATAAGCGAAATTTTATTTTAAGTGTTAATCGATATCAAGGAGACCGAAATGACCAAGATTTTTTCTAAATCGCTAGATATTGCTGAAGTTCAGTTCTGAATGTATTTTCGAACACAATTTTAATTTTGAGAATGGAAATAAAACACCGAAACGTCAATTTTTGAATATATATAAGAATATTGTTACTAAAATCATCATAGGTGTCACTAGAGACCAAAATTTCTAAATTTGAACATTTTTTATAATTATGAATTTTCCTCATAGTATTGTATCCAAATAAATTGATATCAAGGAACCCGCAATAATTTTTAAAACTTCAAAAAATGATCACATGTTCCGCTAGAGAGCAAAATTTTAAGACGGAAAAATAAATGGTCTTTTTTCAAAACGTACAACAGTACAAAATGATAAAAAAAATAATTCCTCCTTAGTTAAACGTCACCTGATGGCCGAAGTCCCATATGGAGTTTTGTTATCTGGTGGTTTAGACAGTTCTCTTGTAGCAGCTATTGCTGCAAGAGAATATAAAGCTCTGGGAAATGTCGATTGTATGAGATCATACTGTATCGGTCTCAAGGTAAATCATAAAAAACGATAAAAAAATTTAAATCTGTTTCCCAGAATGTCACTTTTGAAAATAGTTTAATTTCCAGCAAAAATCGCATTTATGATTCTCAGCAATAAAATCACGATAACATATTCTAATTTTATCATACGATTTGAAATGTATTTTCAAATCATCCATAAATCGGCAAAATATTTTATCGACTTTTTTTAACAAAGATCTTGTCAATTAGCGAAAATTAACCGCCAAAAATAATAATTCATCAAATCGCCCGTTTGCTGCAAAACAAAAAGAGAACTTTATTTTGAAACTTTTTAAAGTTTCGTACTAATTGATAGATTTCCCAAAAAAAATTAATACAACTCAATTAATTTTCTTTTAGTAACATTTTTTTTCTCTCTCAAAGAAGAAGACTTGTTTAAGATTGGCTAAGCACAAAACATGGTTAATTTAAATGTCAGTGACAAGGAGGAGAGGGCAATTGAGAAACCGACCCAATTTTTCTTTTCATTTGTTTTGAACGTTAAAGGGGGTGGCATAAGATCCGGCAGATTGGTACATTTTTCCACAAGAGGCATAATATTAATGAAAAAAAAGATGTGAAATTTATTTTTTACCCATTTCAAATAATAAAGTGTCCATGTCCTGTTGCAAACGCTTAAGTATTATTTTTAATTTCTAACATAACAATATATCTGGGAAATATGAAAAACAAACTTTTCACGGTACACATCCATTTCCAACGTAAACTCGAGACACAGATTTTTTGTAAGACGTAATATTAATGAACTTCAAAGACATTGCGTCGGTGTTATGCGCTAAAAAGTCTTGTTTTTAAGGGTTGCGTTATTAAGAAATTTTCCTTGATATGAAAGTTTGTTCTCTCCGATATAAAAAAGGTTAAAAAAATGGCACGTATGAGGGAAAAGCAACTTTATTGAAGATTATAAAATTGTTGATCCTTTCATTGCGTTTTGGATAATAATATGAAAAATGTTCTTACTATATCTTAAGAAATGCGCCTATAACACCTCACAATTTTTTGGAGTGTTGTTTGACCAGCATAAATTTTCAAAATATTTAGTGCTCAATAGTGGCACTTATCGAGGGTACCACCGAATGTTAAAAATTCCAATCGGATGTTAAATGAAACTCGCGACACTACCATAGTTGACATAAACGGGATATTAAGTAGATAACAAAACATTAATATGTGATTCTGCATTATTGTTTCAGGAAAGTTCAAAAACCGACTAATAAAGAAATTGGCAGCTCGATTGTGCGGGAAAATTTTCATGAATTTTTCGTTGTTTTTTTTTTTCAAAAAGTCCGACAGAAAATGATGAAATAAAACAGTATTAATTTTTTTTTTTCAAAAACAGCAGTCAGAGAAAATAAGTAGACATGCAATCGAAAAAAGTTAAGAGTGGCCTATTTTCTTTAAGCTTTTATTCAAAATCAGCATTTCAAAAAAAAACGATCAGAAAAAAAATTTGGGTTCAATAAATAGCGGAAAGATTTTTCAAACATTAAATCTTTGATTTTTTTTTTTGAAAATTTTAAGATAATCAAAAAAGAAATTACAAAAGTTCGGTGACTCCAGAATCTTCCCTAAGAAAATAGGCAGAAAAGATATTTGTTTTATATAAGAGTGAAGATGCACATTTATTTTTCTGGTTCAGCTAAGCGGATATTTAGAGCAGAAAAAAAAGTAAAGCCAACTAATTAATGTTATCGTTAAGTTAATTATTGAACTCCAGTACTGGCCGAGTCGATGCCACCCTCCCTTAAATCTGTGTATTCATTTCGAACTATATAAGAACAAAATCAGATCAGTCGTTTCCAAAAACCGAAATGTAAACGGTTTGGACACTCTTTCTTTCCAGCCATTTTGGTTAAATTTAGGATATCGATAACAGTTGGACAAAACGTCTTTTTTTACGTGATTATTGTTCAAAAATGAAGAATATTCTCTGAGAAAAAAAAAGTCGTTTTGTGCACTCGACGATCGCAATGGATATGCGGTCAATTTGTGTTCTAAAACACAACATAAATAATATATTCTCAGAGTAAATAATATATGTTGTAAATATGTGGTTTTTAGGGTTCTCCCGATCTTGCTGCAGCAGCAAAAGTAGCTAAATTTATCGGAAGTCGACATTTTGCTTTTGAATTTACTATTCAAGAAGGACTTGATGCACTAAAAGACGTTATTTACCACTTGGAGACTTTTGATCGAACTACTATCAGAGCGTCCACTCCCATGTTTTTAATGTCTCGAAAAATCAAGGCAACTGGAGTCAAAATGGTTTTGAGTGGAGAAGGAGCAGACGAAATTTTTGCTGGATATTTATACTTTCATAAAGCACCAAATTCAAAAGGTAACTTAATTAATTAATCCATAGAAATATAAAAATGTGTAGGATAAATACAAACAAGCTTGTTTTTTAATGTTTTTATATATATGTTCAGAAATTTCTAGAATTAATGAAGTTCATTTTTTGTTGAATTAAGGGGGTGGCATAAGTCCAGCAGATTGGTACATTTTTCAGAGCAATATATATGAAAAAAAATGTGGAAATTTATTTTTTNGGGTGTACTCCGCTAATTAGTTACCTAATTACTCTGCACAGTCGAAAATTTCTTAAATATCAAAGTTTTTTTTCCATGAAAAAGGGTAAAAATTGGCAAAAAGTAGAGAAAAACAGTTTTTTAAGATAAAAATTGACCTTAAATTGCGTTTTCATATCAAAAAATGTCCTGACTATTAAACATAATGGCGCCTATTACAACCACCATTTTATTGGAAATTTTTCACGACCATAAATTTTTTAAAGATTCAGTACCGAATGACATTTATCCAGTGCACAGTCAAGTGTTAAAAATTTCATCAACAGTTTCAAAATGATAATTTCGCGACCTACCGATTAGTTGACATACGGCTGATTTAATAGATAACAAAACAATTAATATGTGATTCTGCATGATTTTTTAGGAGAGTTCAAAAATCATGAATAAAAATTTTGGACTTGATTTGGGGAAAATTTCATAATTTTCTGAAAAGTCAATAAAAAATGAAAAATAAAAATTTTATGATTTTTCAAACAGCGGTCAGAAATATGTAGGATCCATGAAAAAAGTTGAAGTGGCTATTTTTTGGGTTTTAACCACAAATTTCAGTTATTAAAACAAAAAACTTTTGGCACAAAAATGCGGAAATTTTCATAATGCTTCCATTTTTTTTCAAATTTTTTACGATTTCAAAGATGAAAATCCGAACTCAAATTTTCCTAAAATGGATAAAAATGATTTTATGAGCAAAACATATTTAATCGGTTCAGCTAACTGTATAATAAGCATGAAAAATATACTGACTTACTATTTTCGTAAGTTATATTGACTCCAGGAATCCAGGTTTATGCCACCCCTTTAAAGGGAATAGTGTCTCCTCATAAAGTTTGGCCGAAAAGTTTTTACGATTAAATGGGGGAAAATTTTTTAACGGTCTCGGCTATGTGGTGTTTAGTAATCTCACTAGAAGACGCCATGGCGCCTTCTTATATTCACCCTTCTTATAAATAAAAAATCAGATTTATCAAAAAACACTTGTTTAACAAATAAATTGATTTACAATCAATCAACAAAATTTAAGAACTACACGAAGAGTGCGTGCGAAAAGTTTCTGATCTCCACAAATTTGATTGTCTCCGTGCTAACAAATCGACTATGGCCTGGGGATTAGAAGCCCGCGTGCCATTTTTAGATCGAGAATTTGTCGAATACAGTATGAATCTCGATCCAGCGAGCAAAATGTGCGGAGATCGAATTGAAAAGTGGTTAATTCGAAATGCTTTTGATGACAAGGAAAATCCTTATTTACCAAAAGAAGTTTTATGGCGACAAAAAGAACAGTTTTCGGACGGAGTTGGATACTCGTGGATCGATATGTTGAAAGTTGAAGCGGACAAGAAAGTCACAGATCTTCAATTAAAATACGCAGAATCCCGTTTCCCGGTAAATGTCATCTTCAAACATTTTTTTTGCACTTTTTGTCAAAAATTTTTTATATTTACGACTCTTTATTACAAGGATTATTTATATTTCAAGATTTGATAATTTTGTTGGGGAAACCAAGCTAACAAAAAACAGATTTTCTAATTTTATTTAGAAAAATATGTTAGTGATGTGAGTTGAGCAATAATATTTGTCAAATAATAATCCAATCATTTTCTAATGAAAATCGAGATTTTTTTATGATACTTTACTAAATATACACGCATGGCAGTAAATGAAAGCTAGTTTATTGCTATAGAGACCGATTGGAACAATTTTTGTGTTACAGAAACTAATAAAAAATAAATTATTTGAAGTAAATTTTTTAGATTTCAGAAAGATAACAAAACAAAGGGCAATTACATCAAAGAAATTATTTTTATATAAACAACATTTGATTCATTTATAATTTGAGATGATTGACAAAACGACTGTAAAACCCAAAATTTTATGGCGAACTAGGATATCACAATTTGTAGCGAAAAAATCTTTTTATACTGTCAAATTATCAAAATTTTCGATTTCTTCGTCAACTGGTTAGCTTGTTTTTGCGAGTCAATAATTTATCCCTATTTTTTATATTGACGACTATACGATTTTCACATAAAATCCTTACTATTTATCTTAAAAACTCAATTATCTCGGTACTTACTAATTAGCCCAAAATTTGAAAATGTTTTCTTTCAATTTCGGAAAAAACTTTTTTCTGTATTTTCATAGCAAGCTTTTATTGAAAAATCTAAATTTATTGTTTGCTTTAGAAAATGCTGCTGCTCACTACTAATTGTTATACTTTTCTGAATATCATATGTACAAGTAACTTCCTTTTTATGCCATAGACTATTTTAAGAACGGCAAAACGATTTTTGCGAAACATTTTTTAATTGTAGCCCTTAAAAAAATATTACTTGCAGTATAAAAAAACATAATAAATTTCCAGCTATTGCTTGAAATGCAAAACCGTGTTTGAAATTGCGTATTATTAACCATGAAACTTTTGATCATTCGGAAAAATATCAAGAAGAATTCAAAGGTAAACGATGGGCAATTTAAAAAATGGTTCCGCATTTTCAAGCAATAGCTGAATATTTTTAGAAAAAATTAGTAATTATAGTAATATTTTTTAAGGGCTACAATTTGACAAAGTTTCGCTGTTTATACCATAACTTAAAAGTATTACCTTATCAACAAAGTGATAAGCCTAGATATTTTTGTTTTACAAAAGATCGTGAAACATAGTCCGATTTAAAAAAATAATATATCATTTATTTATCTTTTTGGCTATTTGCGTGAATACTTATCAATTATAATTTTAGACATCACCTCCACAAACAAAAGAAGATTACATGTACAGAGAAATTTTCCAGTCTCTTTTTCCTTCGCCGTCGGCGGTAAAGAGCGTTCCATTTGGCAAGTCAATCGCTTGTAGTACTGAAAAAGCACTCGAGTGGGACGCGTCATTCAAGGCAGCCGCAGACCCAAGTGGCAGATGTATTCAAGGGGTTCATACTCAGGCCTACGAATAAATAGGAAAATTACAATATATTATATAGTATTATTTATACTGTACAATATTATACTATATAAATATACTGAAACACTCATTACAGAGAACATTAGTGCGAATTTTAGGTTAAAACATTTTTTAGTAATTTTATTGAATAAATTATGCAATGGAATACCATGACTTTTCGATGAAAAAACTTTAGCAGGGCATTGTAAAAATAATTAAGAAACGCAAGTGAACATACTGATATTGATCTCCACTCCGAATACAATCGGGAACTCCGATTCAAGTAATGGAAAACGTGGGGATGACTGACGGAGATAAACTCTTTTTTACTCTATAAGCTCAAGTGAATCAATCGACTGCATCATTCCACTTGAATTAAGGGCGTCGGTGCATTTTGACAAATTTGCACTTTTTTATTTTTTTTTCTCTTGATGAGAAACTTTTCGCCACTTTGAAATTTTCGGATAAAAACTTTTTCGAACGAAAGTTGGTACTTTTGAGCTTCCTTTGTTTAATCAGTTATTTTTTCAAATCGATTATTTTTACTTTATAAATCGTTTTTTGAAAAAATACTCAAAAAACGGGAGAAATCAGATAAAGGCGTCAAAATTGAGGTAAAATATTATTTTTATTAGGCCTATTTTGCTTAAGCCTATAAATCTTCTATTACTCATGGAAAGTTCACTAGCTGCCGGTAGTAAGCCTTGGTTCACTCAAATCTAATACTGAGCAAATTAACTATACATACATACATACATTAATTTGTAACCGGAAAAAAGGTCTCGACCACCGAATTCAATTTATTATCTTTTGTTTCATACTATTTTTACGACAAAATCGAAAATTTAAAATGTCCAAAAAATTCGAAAAAAACGAAATTTTGGCACATCGTAAGAAAAATTCTTTTACATGAGATGAATGAAATAAATTGAATTCGGTGGATGGGTCCGCTTAATAATTTGGCAAGTTTGAGTGTAGTGATTTTATTTTTGATTAACGAAGGACTCAACCGATTTTTTCCAAGCCGTAGTTTCGTTGCAGAAATTATGATTCAGAGTATAAACAAGAGCGAAGAAACAAAACGAAGACATATTTGAATAAAGTTAAAGTAGCCATTCTCAATATTTCCAGCTAAAGATTTCAAAAAAATGAGTTTGAAAAATTTTGAACCAAAAATTAGAAAAATTTACGAAATATTTCCAAATAGTTTCGACCTAAAATCCCAAAAAAATGTCATATGATTGTTCAAAGAGCATATAAAAAATATGTGGTCACTTACGCGAAAAGTCTAAGTGGCCATTTTGAAGAGTGTTTTTCGTTGATTTGAAACAAATAATGAAAAAAAATTTGAACAAAAATAAGGCTTTTTTTATAATGTTCGGAACTTTTTTCAAAAAAATTCAAAAAAAGCAATAATTCGAAAATTCTGTAGTTAAAAAACTTTCCTAGATTATGAAACATTACTTTGATGGTATATTGAGAAGAACATATAAATCCAGTAAAAAGTTTTTCATCAAGAGCCCATATCCGTATCTGTCAAAATGCACCGAGGCCCTTATGCAATACTTGAATCGGGCTTCTCATCTGCATTCGGTTTGAAATCTATATCCATTATGATGCCCGGGTAACACTAAGAACTTATTCGCATCATAATGGGCATCATAATGGATTATCTATATCCTTTTCCAAACCTGAGTCCATCTTAAAAATGCTTGACATCTCCATAGCGCGTGCTCGAATCCCACTGATGTCGTCTTAAAAATTGTCTTGCGTATTATTATAGGCAAGGGTGCTTNCCAAAGTTGATCGGTGTGTAATCACTCAAGCAATCACTAACACAACATTGGTGGGATTCAAACACGCGCTATAGAGATAGTGAGCATTTTTAAGATAAGTGTCTAGACCTTCCAAGGCATAATTATCAATATACCCAAAACTTTCACATTTCGAAATTTCGATTCTTGTAATTTAGTATAGAATCGATTAACCAAAGAAGCAAATTATGCCTCAAAGATTAGACCTGCATTATCTAAGATAACATGATATTGCATACATTATGCAAACTATTAAAGCAAAAGCCCTTATATCGTCGTCCCTATATCGCCAGAATAACCTGCACAATTTCAGGATTATTAGCTGAATTCCTGCTGGTGCCAATATCGCTGAAAGAGCTGATATCGCCAAGATTGTGTGGGCGCTTGAGATTTTTATCACAATTTACTTAGAGTGCGTCATGAATGACGTCATATTTGTAGATGAAATTCCGAAATCAACTTTTATGAATTCTCTTTGCTTGAGTTTGGTGAAGTACGTAATTCTACACATTTTGGTATTTTACTTCATTTTAGCCTATCGGAAAACTCTTTATGAAATTAAAACTTATCAAACTATGACGTCACTTCGAACGCGCTTTTTGTTTCAGAACTAAAGAATTTATTTCTGTCCTCATATCTCCACTACTTCTTTTAACGTGTGATTATAACGTTGTAGCTACGCATTCTAACCAAAAATTGATAAAGGGATATCGCCGAAATTTCTAATATCGCCGAAAATGTCAAATATCACAAAATTTAAATATGTTTTGCCGATATTCTGCCTCCTCCTGTAATATGGTCCATAATTTAGGGAAACCATGGTCAAAATGATTTGAAAATCAAACTGCAAGCTAAAATATCAGGTTAAATTATCACGATTTTTCTAAAAAAAATGCAAAGAAAATAATCACTCCCAATAATTAATGAAGTCTATTTAATTGTGGTAAGGGAATCTCTAAAATTTTGTCTTCTGGGGTTATTTTTGGAAATTGCATTCTCTTGAAGTTTTGTTGAAAAAATAATTTTATACACTTTGTCCAAATAAATCTTTTATATTTGTTATTAGTTGTATTTATTTAATTTTTCGAATTAGGAAATATGCCCATTGTTATACAGCATTCAGACCATCCTAAATCAGTATAATCCAGCTCAGCATAAAATCTATCACTTGTTGGAACTAAACCAATTTGAAGATCATCAACACAACTTAATATATTTATTTAAAAAAAATTAAGTAGAGAAAACTTTATTTGAAAAAAGAGCCTCAGTTTTTGTTCAATTTTTTCCATATTCTTGACTGAACGAGAATCGTTTAATTATCAATGATAATTAATCATACAAAAAATATTTTTAAGGATGTTCGTGACGATAATTGAGCTCTTTTTTACACATTTTCATGAGAAGTTTCTGAAAAACCTGGCTTCAGAAATATTTTGTTTTCTTTAAATAACTAGAGCAACTCTTTAGGAAGTTGACAGTACTATTCAGAGAATCTGATACCTCAATCTACGCTTATAAAATGATTTTCAGTAGGCGTCTCTTAAGGCACTAAACATACATTCATTCTTAATCATTTATTCTTGTAACTTGCAATTCAACTTTCATGTGTAGATGCGCATCCCGGAACACAGCCCTTCTTTCAAAATTTTGGCCCTAGTGATCAAAACAGCTTATTTGGGAGCTTCACGCAAAAGACTACTCCTCCTTGAAAGTATATAAAAAAATTTCAATTTGTGCATCAATTTACCGCAAAGCCTGACTTATGGCCATAACACAGTTTTTTTCCAATTTGTATCTCCAAAGTCTCAGAAAAGACTTATGAATTTCTAGTTTTTGTTGAAATTCTGAACTATAAATTTTTTTAAGACCTACTTTATTTGAATAAAGTTCAAAATTCAGAAAAAAATCTTGCCGGTTAAAAACTCAGTGAAAAATTCTCTACAGAATAGGACAATCAAAAAAGTTATCTGAGATTTTTTGAAAAAATATGAATTCTAATTTTTTGAAGAAAATTTTTTCTTAAAACTTACTTTATTTGAAAAAAAATCAAAATTCGAAAAAAAATCCAGGCAGTTAAAAACTCAGTGAAAAATCCTCTACCAAATAGGCGAATCAAAAAAGTTATCTGAGAAATCTCAATTATCGTCACCCACACCCTTAAACCTATTCGTAGTCAGCCAAAAATCCAAAATAAGCATTTTTGAACATCATAGCATGTCTCATACAATAGTAGTCGTGGGTTCGGTTCTATGCACTGGTTAGCCTTAACATTGCGCTATTATGTTTAATGCTATTAAATAAAGTAATAAAAAAATATAATTTCCAACCTATGCGAGTATATTCACCCCTCGAAACCACTTCCACGTTTGGTATAGTACGTACAACTTCTCAAAACTTCGTTTTATTATTTATTTTTTGAACATTTGCGTTAGCCCGTTTATGATTGGTTGAAGTCAATGAAAAATAGCTCTCAATGAAGTCATATACAGTATTTGAATTACTAAATTATTCTGGTAGCTTAGAAAATTCTCTTTATTGTCAACAAAAAATCAAAGAACATATACAATTTTTTTCTGTATTCAAATCAAATTGTGCATAGAAATATATGAATTGAATTTGTATATTATAAAATTCCCAAGCTTATCAATTATAATCTATACATGTTATTTTTAAAATTGAATAAATAAATTTATAGTAAATAATATTGTCAAAAAAAACTAGAAACTTACCTATCTTCTTTACTGCATGTCCCAGTTGATATTTGATAATCTGTACATCGGTTCAAGCACCAATTTGGATGCTGTGCTTTTGATAGTGGATTTGCTTCTTTGTAACTTTGCCGACGATCATCTAACAAATACCGATTCCAAAATGTTGGGTCGTTTCCTAATTAGAATATAAACTTTCGCGCTCAATGAGCACTACAGTGGTTGATCACTTAAAGCCCCCCTACAACTTTGGCCAAATAGGGGGGTTTTAACTGGTCAGGGGGCTTTAAGTGGTCATGGCGCATGAGTCATGGGCCAGAAGGAGTTTTAAGTGGTCACAAGCTTTTTGAGTATGAGAAAAGTTTCTTGAAATTAGTAATCTGTTATGCCCAAATTCGACAGTAATTCGATCTCGCTGTCCAGCCACCGGACGAAAAAAAGTGACAATTAAAAAAAAACTCGGGCCGGATTATTAGAGAAATGAATGAATAAAAAATAGTTTGGGGTCAAACGATATTAACAAACGGTTTTTTCTTATGTACAGCCAAGTAAATTTGTGGCGACCAAAACTTTCTGCTTTTCTCTCTTTCAACCGGTTGACCAGTAATCAAACTTTGATATAACCGGTTTTTCTGAGGCAAATGCAAAGAGTTTTCGAAAAATATTTTTTTTCATAAATAAATAAATTTGTAATGATGATCTTTGCACTTTTATAAACATCAATTACGACCTATCAACCATAAATTGTCAAGAATTAATACATTTCGATAAAAATAAACAAAAAAAATGAGCTGACTGAGATTGGATCCTATGGACTTCCGGTTTAGATCATCATTCACCGATGAACCGGTTGACCAGGAAAAAAACAAAAAGTTTCGGCGAATAGAACCCTGATTTGGGAAACCATTATTTGTGTGGTTTATATTTGTCTTTAAAATTAGACTTCTCATTTTGCTGGCTCGCCTACACGATGATCGCACGCTTAAAATGTTACTCAGATTAGTGTTTTATTTTGAAAAGTGTTTTGCTGGTGTCAAAACAGAAATTATTTCCGAAATTTTAATCCAAAATATCAAGTTTTTCTAAGAAAAATTAATTTAATTATGTCTACAGTTGTTGAAGATTAAAACAAAAATTGCCTAATTTTTTTTTTTTATAATTATAAAAAAATAATTTGGGGTTTTAAGTGGTCACAGGTAATTATTTTGAGATAATAACTAACTTTCAGATAGTTTGATTCATTGATAAGTATTTCTTTTAGAAACAAGTATTTGATATATACTGACAACGTGATTATCTTAATGATTACGCACTAATCAACTTTCGCGCTCCCAATATCAAGAACCCTTGCCGATTATCATACCCAAGAGAGTCCCTTAGACAACATTAGTGGGATTCGAACCCGTGCTATAAAGCAGGGTTGTAAAAGAGATCATCCTCAACCGGATTTTTATCCCCATCCCCATGTTTTGCCTATCTTTTGTTTGAACCTACGCGAAAAAGGGATGAAAAACCCACGCGAAAGACATCCGTTTTACAACCTTGCTATAGAGATAGCTATAATTTTCAAGATCCACTTAGGTTGGAAAAACGGTATACAGTACAAAATCTAGAGTCTCAACTTTTTATGTGAAAAATAATAAATATGGGCAAAATAGAGCTAATTTTTAATAATATTGACTCTTTGGCCTAAAACATTTCTCATATCTATAATCGAAATATTTTTTGCTTTTTAACGCCTTCAAGTTTTCCAGACACGATTTTTTGAAAATAATTTATTCAAACTTAATTAAGAAGATGATATAGTTTGTAATATAATTTATTATTATATTTAAAAAACCTGCTGCTCTGACAGCGTAATCATATTCTGAGTCGTTGCGCACATTTGAGATTTCTTCTGTTGGATATTGATTTTCGCCGCATAAAGTGAGCCAGTAACCTTGTTATAGATTTACATTCACATTCGAAATGGACAAAAAAATAAGGTTCGTTAAAAACAAATGTAAACCTTTGAACCTGCGGGGTTTTTGTCTGCAGTCTCTGAAAATCTTTGCGCAGCTTGTCCATAAGCATCATGAAACAACCATGGTTTGCAACCTCCATCAGGATTATAAATTAACATATAATGAACAATGAGTTCTCACAGTCAATCTGGTTTCATTCTTGTTAAAGGGCGTAGCCGCTACGCCGCGGCCGTAGCGATCTCACTGTTTTTCAGTAACTTTTAGGTCCTAAAATTGCTGGGTGGCGTTCAGGAAAACAAAAACAAATGAGAATAAAATTTTGATTATTTTCGAATTTTGAGGTACTAAAATTTAAGACTCAGCATATTGTTTTGAAAGGCAATTAAGTCAAGTTCCAAATTTTTATTTTAAATATAACTGTGAACGGTACTCCCCTGAACCGAATAATTCACGCAGCCAACCCGTGCTCTCTCAGGAGTATACCTTTTTGGTCGATTTTTTTTCTCTTATTTTTTGCTATGGTTATTGCGTAGACAAACAAATTTACCAATTTTTTAAAAAAACCAGCACAATATAACTTTTCACCAAAAAATACAAATTTTGTATTTTTTTTTGATAACATAAACTAACCGGTTGCTTAGCAAAAATAAAATATCAAAAAACGAATAATTCCGTTAATTCGTATTTTACAGTAAAAATTTATGTTGTACTACTGATTTCCGCCTACATATTTTTCATAGCAAAATATACATGTAGGCGTTTAAAATAAATCGACCAAACATGTATATCTCCTCATCTAAGCTCACTTTCAAACTGACCCTAGCTATAATCCTATCCTAAATCTTTTGATGGAGTTAATCCTGGTTCACCAACTTCTCCATCAAATGTATCCGCCGCATGAGCTGCAATCCACATAAACTCCACCCAATCAGGACTCGATAAGTTACGGTCTATTTGTCTGATAGTCAGCACATTCATTACCTGCTTGTGGGTTATTTTACATGATTTTAGAACTTTAAATTCAAAAAAATTATTTTGACATAAATTCACCTCTTCCTTTCCATTTATGCTTTCAAATTGGTCATAAAAACAATCTTCCTGGCATCTTGTGTAGAAAAGATCAGTTCTAGGGAAAAAGTATGAGATAATTAACGCGTCGACAAATCAGCCAATCAGCGGAATTTTCAAGACAAAATGATAATCATGTGAAATTGAAAAGTCCACACAATTTTTTTTTCCTAGATATCAAGAAATTCAACTTGAAGACTTAAAATTTTGAACAAACAATTATAAAATAATTTTTGACAATTTAAAATTGGAAATGTGATTATTTAGTTTATTGTTCCCAAATTTTAAACTTATTCGATTAAATTATTTGAAAATGAATAAACACGAAAACGTTACTAATTTTAGTTTTTATAATTATATGATTAAAATGTCATATTGACGCGTTCGGCCGAAAAACTTTATTTTTAAACTGAAAATTTCAGTCTGAAATATACAAAATTACTGTTGGAATCCTCAGGATTTTTATATTTTTTCTTGAATACTAATCTTAGATCCATCGATCTGTAAGCGTTTCTTTTAACCTACGCAGAGAGTCATAATAGCATCATGTTAACACTGACCTACAGAAGCCGATGATTCCGCAATTACTTATGTACAAAAAACTTAACATTCACTGCTAGAATCTGTTCTCAATGGTCTTGGATTTTTGTTTCAGTATGCAACTTTAGTTAACTTCAATGTTACTTCACTGTATCTTCTCGCAAATTCAAACTTAATAGTTTCTATCTACTTAAAAAGTCATTAAATAAATGCAATTATACACAAAATAAATTGAGTTTTTAGCCTAAAAAAGCAAAATTAAAAAACATAAACTCGAGAAATCGATACCATTTGGATCCGAATAAATGAGTCTTTTTTATCATTTCAAGATTTCGGACGGCTTTTCGGGAATCAAAATTTTTAACTATTCTGATAAAGTACTAGTTGTCTTACGATGATGTGAAAGCAAAAATCAGGAAATTTGCGGCCAGTGTCCAATTTTGATTATTTAACATTTCTTCAATAGCTCTGACGACTTCCCATTTTGTTCCATTATACTTAATTATAAACTCTGCAACTTTCTCAACTTCAGTGTCCCACTCTGCTAGACAAAATCCAGCTAAAACCAAAAATATAACTTTGAAATTTTTAAACATTTTATCTTATTTGTATAGTATTTTGATTAGTATACTGAAGTTGAATTACAGGTGCAACGTTTCGCAGGCGACTGATTCATGTTAAAGATTTTTTTTAGTGTTTAGGAAAATGACTATAAAATTTTTTTTATGTTAATTTCACAAATATGGACGCTCAAGTATAATACATACTTTTCCTCACATTTTCTGCCTAATTTAAGATGTAAAATTGTGATTAACCGTGTGTTATCGGTTTTTGTTCATTTTAAACCTATGATAGTTATGCAAAATCGGAAAAGTACATTTTGTAGAGAATTCAAAAATAAAATTTATTACTCGGACAAAATTTGAAAATTTTCGAAAAAATACGGTTAACCCTTGGAGGATCATTTGAGGCTCAACTTGAGCGCTTATTACGGGAAAAGTAAAAGTGATTGCAACTTTATGCTTCTTTAGTCCTTGAGATTAAGGAGACTTAAACTTTAACAGTATGTAATTCACATTTTGACTTTCTAAACCCTATAGAAAAGTGACATTAAAAAATTGTGCTTCAACCTGCGCAATTCATTTGTGAGGAAATGAGAGACGTCAAAAAAAAATAATGGAAAAGATTAGGAATTAAATTTTCTAAAAAGTGACTTCATCAGAAATAACCTGCAATTTTAGGTCTTTAGTCTACAGGTTGTTTTTCGAACTTTTCATTTCCGGTTCACTTAAAATCAATTTTCTAGATGTCTAGAATATTAATCAAAAATTCCTTCTCATTACATTCACCGCATTATATTTATCTACCTTAGTCGAAAAAACGGATTTATTCCAAACATTTGTCTAAAAGAAGATATAGTTTGACGTTGAAAAACTGGGAAAATAGGCGTTCAAGTGATATTCTAGAATAAAAAAGGTCAAAATTTGAAAAAAACCTTCTCATCATATTTTTGTTCTCATTTATCCGCTACTTTGTGTAAATTTTGAGACGCTTTGTATGTGGGGTCTAAAAGAAGATAGATTAAAAAAAAAA
>SCLH01002183.1:66692-88433 GCA_004367855.1 Oikopleura vanhoeffeni | reverse complement strand
TTAATATCGTCTTCAAAGAAAATTCTATAGTCTGGTTAAGTTGGAAATGGATGTACAGTGAAAAGTGGTTTTTAATATTTCCACAGATAATTAGGTATGCTAAGAAATTAAAAATATAAACATTCCCAAGAATGAACACTTTTATTGTAGATAAAAGTGTTATATAATATGGCTCTGAAAAAATGTACCAATCTGCAGGACTTATGGCACCCCGTTAAGCATTTAAAATTTGAAGTTAATCGGGTGTTGTTAACTATATAAAACTTAGCTCTCCAGATCGACTATGGTAGTTTGTTACCAAAATGAGTATGTGGGTTAAGGTGATTGTGGATGCTTCCAGCAATCTGCTGAGGAGAAATAAGCTCTTTTTAAAACTCAAATATATTTTGTGAGAATTAAGTGGACATCTATGTTTTCAATTGCATATTGTAGTTCGTAACCTTGAAATGTATGAAAGTGATAAATTTCTAGAACATTTTTTAACATGAGCCGTTAAATGCATAAAATCTAATTGCTCCATTGATCTATTTCGTGATATCCACGCATCCAAAAATCACATAATGCCGATATAATTGGTCAGAAAAATTCTTTACAATGGCATTCGAAAATATTTTATAAATTCATCTTAATTCGCCGAAAATTATTTTTGAAAATTGCTTGCTATAGTTAAATATAGGCAAAATGTAAATTTTGTTTAAGAAAACGGACTATTTCTCACGAACGCTACATGCGATTTTTTTCTCTCTTTCAAGTAATCTTCGTGAATCTCTAAGCTAAATTTGCATCTGAAAAATTTTTAATAATTTTTGTCAGATTTCTCGCAATGAGTATTTTATTCAGATTTCATGCGCGCAATTATTACATTGATTAGGCAAAATATTGAAAAAGGGGCAAAAATTGTAACAATTATAATATTGAAATACTTTCATTTAGTGTAATTTTCAGCTGTGATTATTATTTTTTGTAATATGAGACTATCCTATGTGTGGAATTGTAAATAAATTAATTATTTTTGCAAGCAAATCCGATGTTCTAGAACTATTCATTCGATAGTGAAAAACTTTTTTTTGCTTGCAATAACGTGCTTACAAAAATAACGGAATTATTTCTTCAAAATGTATCTCCTCCCTGAGTTTTTAGGGTACAGCAATGATTTATGACTCAAATAAAACGGACAGAACGTGAGCAAAACATCAAGTTGAGTTTTTATAAAAATTCTTGTATTTGTTCTCAGTATCACCAAAAAACTGTATTTTGACCCCAGTTTAGGGGTCTCAATCAAAATGTATCTCCTCCCTGGATTTTAAAGTCACACATTCGAAACCCAGATACATGTGCAACTTAACAGTCCGTGCAAACACCAAGTGAGTTTTGTCTAAATTTCTTACTCGTTTTTCTGTAATCGTGTTTTTAATTTCCAAAAATCAAGAAATTTCAACTTTTTTCATACGAAATATTTTGAACTCATCAAAAAGGCTTTCCTAGCCATGTATCAAAATAAAACGAGTACAAAATGCTTGTAATTTTCCATATTTTCATACAAAAGTTATAAAAATAAAATTGGGAAGATTTGTTTCTAGAGCCTCATTTTGCGACGAGCACCCCCTTAAGGAGGAGAGCAGCCTGCTCAGCACGAGTCGACACATCTAAAAAAAATTCTGGATTGGATCTGGATCAGATCGGTAGGCTCGCAAAATAATTTGATAGATCTGGATCGGATCGGACGGCTTTAAAGAAAAATTTGATTGCTAGGCTCGCAGAAAAATTGAATCGGATCGGATGGGTTGGCTCAAAAAAATTGGATCGGATCGGTTTTCCTTAGCCGGGGTGATATAGGCGACCTTTTACGGCCGTTTAGCATACTCAATTTGAAAATTGAATATTTATCTGAGTAAAGCGGATATGAGAAAAATAATGGCGTTAACGAAAAATTCTTAACTCCTCTAGAAATTTTCTAGAATTTGAATTTTTTCAGAAATTTTTGAAAATTATTTTGTGATTCGAACCTAATTATGGTCTTATTACGTAACGTAATTTACGTTACACAATTTATATTCTTTGGAACTTGTTTGAATCAAACACTGTTGACGATGCATTCCATCGTAACCAGAAATTCTTATCTCATCTCAAAATCATCTTTTTTCACGAGATAGTTTTCTAAAAACTTAGTTTCTTTTCCGAAAAACAAAAGAATCATTCCTCGGAACAAAAGAAGGTTTGGTTGTACTTTGTTTGTGATGACATTATTTGCCACGTGCGAGTAAGTGATTTAGGAATACAAATGCCCTAATTAGCGGTATAATAAAATGTATATGATGTTTTTATTATGTTTTAATAAAACATCTTATAGATTTATATTTTATCGGTGATAAAAGACGTATTTATATAGTAATTACGTTATTTCTAAACAACCAGAAGAGCTACGAACTTGAAACCAAGAAAAATAAATTCAGAGTAGTCGTTTTAGTTTATACCAACACTTCAAAAACAAAATTCTGCTGTTTTTCTGGAGGCGCTCCATTATGATACTGTTGAGACAGGTGGCAGGACAATTCGGGGGATTGTTCCCTGAATTAAAAATGTTCGGGGCAAACAAATTGTGAAAAATTCGGGGATACAAAATGGAAAAAATTTGTTTGCCCCGAATTCTGTTAATTTATTGATTTTTTCTTGAAATTCGGGGTATTATATTTTTGTTTTTATTTGCCCCGAATAATCCAAAAAACTTGTTATTTCGAATAATCGGGGCATTCAAAATTAATTAATTTTCAATAAAAAATAACCATTAATTTTAACCTATGCTGAAAGTATTAGATGAGACATATAGTTTTTTCTTATTTATTTCGAGTTTCAAGTCATCTTTCAGTACAGTGTATGTTTATTTATCATTTGATTATACACTGTACTGAAAGATGACTTAAAACGTCGAAATTAATATACAATAAAGTGAAACTATATGTATTTACTCTATAAGTATAAATCTCGAAAATCAATAAAAATTGAAAAGTATTAGATTGAGGGTAGGTGAACTCGTGTCCAGTGTACACGTAGGGATTTTTTTTAATATAAAAACAACTTTAACATTTAATCCTATGTTGGAAGTATTAGATTCGGATCGGGTGAATGTGTTCAGTGTACACGGTAGAAAATTTATCTAAATCAAAAATAGTTTTAATTTTACCCTATGTAGAAAATATTAGATTGAGGTTAGTTAAACTCGTGTCCAGTGTACACAGAAGGAATTTTTTCAATAAAATAATAATTTTTAAATTTAACCCTATGTTGAATCAGTATTAGATTTAAGGTCAGGTTAACTCGTGCCCTGTGTACACGGTAGGGAAGTTGAGGACCTATAACAACTACACAAAATCAGCACAAAATAATTTTTTTAAATTGTATATTCTTTCCGCACTTTTAACCCAAAATTAGTTTTTATGAAATTTGAAAGAGGAGATAGATTTTAGCAAAAGGGTGAGTTTGGCGCTAGAGACCGTTTGAGTAAATTGATAAATTTCCTGGACACTACAATTAAACGATTAAAAATCTGAAAATTATAAGTTTCCATAAGTGCAAAATATTTAAAGTATTTGTAAAGGTTTTTATTTTTGTCGCAGTTTAATATCGTTTTAAGGACAAATTGAAATAATCTGTGGTGGTAAAAGGAGTGGTCAGCGCTTAAAGCAGTGCATGGTGAATGCCAAAAAAGTTTTCGATAATTGTTATATCCTGTTCCAAGGAACTGAACACAAAAACCGGGAGAGATATCAGTGTGGTGAATAATAGGAATTTCAATCGATGAGTGAGTGTAGAGGCCGTCTTTTGGCTAATCAGGGACGGTTATTTCCTAGTCTAGTACATTTTCAAGGTTTTCATGTTCACTCCAGCTGAAACAGTTGCGTGTGTTTAAAATGAGTGTGACATTTCAAAAATTCAAAGTGAGTTTTTTCACGAGTGTATCCAGTAGAGTAAGTCAGTTGTAGAGTTCTTTCGAATCAAACAAGATATTTTAACATTTTCGAATCTGTCGTTTGTGAGTACACCGGGCTTGCCGACAGAGCTTGGTGGTCGGCAAGCCCGGTGTACTCGTTCGTTGTTTGCGGTTTGTGATATTTTTATGTTTTGCCTTTCTTGACTTTTCGACGCAGTTCCAAGAATAAGCAGTTCAAGAAACTTGAATTCAATTTACTATCAACATTTGGCTTCATTTCCCCTTTTTTTAGGTATTTGAATGAGCCAAGGTGTTGGAGCGGTTTCTCTGATTGTATTTGTTTGTTAACTCTTGATTTATATTATTTTTGACCAGATATCATTCATTAAGACCGTTTAGCTGAACAGCCATAATCTTTGTGATGCACAGAAAAAATTAAACGAAAGCTGAATATTTTGCGAAAACTAACTTCCGAAAAATAAATTTTTTGGAAAATGCACATTTGGACAAAAATAGTGCGTAATCAGACCTCATATAAATTTGCCTATGAAAGTGAACATCGCCTTTTGAACCATCAAACTATCGGGTGTTATACTCGTAATACCTCGTAGACTAAACCGTAAAGAATCATGCATCTTAAAAAGTAATTAAAACTACAAAAACATTTTCGAGAAACGAATAATAAAACACAAACTTAATAAAAATAGAGCAACTGATCGTCATTATAACGGTGAATATTATGAAAGGAAAAAACCGAATTGACATTCCGTGGATAAATGTCAATTTTTATATTGTGTTAATAATTTGATAATATTTTGCGAAAGATCGGGCGCCAAAATTAACATTTATTTGCAATGTTGATTTGGACATTTGCAAATTATTTCTTTTTTATTTTTGGACACAATTTCAATTAGTTTGTTGTATCGTTAAAGCACAATTTTACGAATATAACTAGTTTAATTGCAAATTTTCAATAAAATATGAAATTATAAATTATTTTCTCCCAAATTCGGACATCAAAAACTAATTTCGACAAAACTTTGAAAACAAAAATGAATTTCGAAAAATTTATAAAATTTAAATTAATATGCTAATTTTTCATTGCATCACCGATTGAATTATCTATTAAGGAAATGAAAACGTCATACTTTGCAAAATTTTTTTGTTTGATTTAATTTGAAGGAAAATTGACCAAGTTGGAGCGAATTTTGTGAATAGAAGTACATATATTTAACGTTTTTTTAGTGCGGTACCAGTGACTCATCCTTGCCAAGAATCGAAAAATTTAACCTGCAGTTACAAGAGAAGGTTTCATTCTCCAGTATTGTTTTTCTCATTTAGTCTTATCTACCCGTTATCGACCCTTCCAGTCCAGCTGAAGAAGTAGGTTATTTTCCCCAGCAATTCCAACATTCTACACCCACAACCCTTTTAAGAACATAAAACCGCGACATTGTCAAATTTATTGAAAACGCACCGATAACGCACCATTTTTAACCAAAAGTGTAAAATATTTGGCTTTGGGTTTTCTTTTTTCTGTTCACCATACAGATTATGGCTGTTGAGCAAGAAGGTCAAGATTGACCTTTGGTCAAAAATAACATTAATTCTGTGTCTTGAAACCCTTGCTGTTAATTTGCACTGTTGTAAAATCCAAAATTTTAATTGGCAATTTTTGGCTATTTTGAATAGAAGTTTAGTAATTCTGATCGTTTGGACATTGAGTTCATTTCACTGAATTTGACTGGAAATTGTTTTCCGTTTGATAACATCTTTGTCAGTTTGATGAAGATTTGACCTTGAAATTGATCTTGAACTTCGATTGTACAGCTTGAAGTCTTAATCGACGCCAAATTATGAGATGTCAAATCGATTCGTATTGTTGATGAAACTCCCATACGTAGGGTTTCCATCATTCGACCGATCGGCCGAATTCGATAACGTGAAAACCAAAAAACTTTTTTCACAATTTTTTTTCGATTTGGTTAGTTATTTCCCCTCAAGAAGTTTTAGACCCAGTATTTCTATGGGTCGATTATATTGGTGGAAACCCTACCCATACGTCAAGATATAAAATCACCATAATGGCAGAGTTTCTATACTTTGTTTTATTTGAGAAGTCGTGACCACCCTTTACTTTTGGACACCCCTGATTTGTGGCCTGCGAAAAAGTACTTTCGGGGATGTTTTTTTTTTTTAAAATCTTGATTGATTTCATTATACAAAATTTTCAAAAAGTAGACCTTTCCTGATACACAAAAATCATATTAAACCCAACACAATATTGAACAACCCACGCATAAAGAAGGTAATCTGTGGAACCAGGCTTTGCAAAACTAAGACATACAAAACAGGCTGCGTTTACAAACATAAGGATAATTCTGGATAATCCGAATCCTACATTTTCGCGAAGAAATGCAAAAAAAACTGAAATAAACATAAATTTTGTTATTTGTTAATTCAAAGTTTAATTTACGCATGACAAAGCCCAATACAATTGAGGCGTAGACAAAGATAACTGAGATCGCAGCATTTTGTTCTTTGAATGGATATTAAAAAAATTTTATATGGGGTCTCATAATCTCTGTAGAGTGCAGGCAAAATAACCAACAAACATAAAAAGTTTATTTTTATTTACTAGCTGAGTTCCCAATTTCTTATGGCTTTTGCTGAAAAAGTTATCCCCTATTCACACTTTTGTGAATATCCCGGCCCTACTACTTAAAAAACACTACGTTTCCTAATCAGGGCCGGAATATTCACAAAAGTGTGAATAGGGGGTATAGGGTCCAATCAAAAAAGACCGAAGGAGGTAGAATTGGTTTCTTGTTTTTGGTCCGCTCAAAACCCTATACAAATGAAACTTATCTTGTATAATTACTACAGTCCTCGCACGCTAACTGATACACCCCTAATTTGTACACTTTTTAAAGGTGATCAATGTGTCTCTAACTGGTACACGTTTTCGGAGTTGTTTTTTAAAACTTTTGATTATATATTTATACCTATTCCAAAATTTTATCAAATTATCATGGTTTGAGGATATCCAAAAGTCTACAAGTTAAAAACTTTATTGATTTTTACATTTGTTAATTCTAGATTAAAAAACAAATCAAACTTTTATTTCACAAAATTTCATTAAAATTCGAATTTAACTAAAAAATAAATCAATTTCAAGCTACAATATATATCCTTTTTCCAATCAAAGTGTATCTTAAAAATGAGGTTAATCTTTATAGCGCGTGTTCGAATCCCACTAATGTTGTATAAGTGATTGTCTTAGTGATTGTTTTAGTAATTACGCACTGATCAACTTTTTTGGTCCCAATATCATGAGTGGGATGCGACCACGCGCCATAGAGATTACCCTAATTTCAAGATTCACTTTGGTTCTAAAAAGGAGATTCTCCAACCTTAAATATTGAGGCCGTTCGATAGGTAACTCTGGCAACTAACAAAAACAGCAGTTCGTGAATGATGAAATTTTGAAAAATATATCGAATTGAAAAAAATCTTCTACTGCATCTCCTTGTAACAATATCCCGCGCAGGGGGTCAAGAAAAATATTTGAAGTCTAAACTTCATTTTTGCGTTTAATGTCGTCCGTGTAGAAAAAAATTTAAGTCAATTCGAATACAATCGAAAATAGTTATTAGCTTCTGATCAAAATACAGGATTTCATTAAAACTTTTGATATCATTTCCTGGGCAATCTGTACTTTGAGTGAGATTCACTGTATGATTAAGGTTTTCGCATAAATAACTGAAGAATCCTGCTTCTTTGTACATCTTCGTCAATGTCACGAATCCAAATAAAAGCATGCTTTCGAATAAATCAAATATAAGTCGAAATTTTCAATATTTTCAATTTTTTTAACAAATAATTGTCAAAGTTCCCTAACTAAAAAACTGAGATATTGAAAAATCTCAATTTATATTAAATCTCTTCCCCGTGAAGAAAACAGTCAATTGATGATAAAATTAAACATAAGGTTCGCATCTTTAACAATCTAAAAACTGGTTTACCCGCTTAACTATGTGAGTAATTTCTACTGTAATTGATGTGAACATTTCGATCATCAACACCAAGGGATGATACATTAGAAGAAACTTTATTTTAAAAAAAGGGGATGTTGAATCCCTGATCGGCGGATTATATGGAATGTTACGTTCAAAATTTTATTATTTGGATAATAAGCCTAAAATCTGCCTTAATTAATTGAACCGTTGTTGGGCAGTTAACCATAGAAAAGTTTTAGAAGTCCGGGAATCGAACCCAAGTGACGAGATCAGAGCTGCGTTTACCCGCTACACCAACTGCCTCAAATAACAGGAACCTCTCGCGCCAAAACCTGTCAAAGAAAGATTTTGAATCTATACAAATCTAATTCCCATTTTGTCAATTTTTAGCTATCTCCTGGTATTTACCAGCTAAAAAGTTTCTACAACATCACGAAATTAAAACGAGAATGATTTTAAACATTAATTAAAAAATGAATTAAAAATTATGGTCTATTTTAATTTTGGAGAAAAAACAATCAGTTATCCAATTCAGTAGTCCAATGTTATGCCTTTTTCTAAAATTTTAATACTTGAACTAGAGTTCAAAAATTATCGTTTTCATTTAATGATGTTTTCTAAAAATGTTAATTTTTAACCTTATTCGGGGACGCCATTCGGGTACGCTACTTTGGGCGCCTATTATGAGAGAAGTTAACGTACTTGCAATTGTATTGTTCTTTATTCCTTGGAATTGACTTAAATTTTAAATTGACTTTAATTTTTATATTATTCAATTTACATTTTTACTTTAACAACCACGTAAAATAGTGACATTTACGAAGTGACCTTCAATCTACGCATGTGTCATTGTGAGAAAGTGAGGGACGTCAGAACAAAAATTAATAATCGAGGAGATTTAGAATTAAATTTTCTCAGAAATAACCTGCAATTTTCAGTCTTTGTTGATCGAAATCACGGGGTCGTGCTTTTCGTACCCAAGTTGGTCTGCATAATTTTTTTATATTTAAATCAATTTGGGTACGGAAAACACGGGCGTGCTAAGCGTACACAAATTTGGTCTGAATGAAAAATATAATGTGAAAAACGCAACGTCATGATTATGCGTCATAAGGGTGGTTGAGGAATTCCACCGACTGCACTGGAGCACAGTGATAGGCATAAGTTATGCCGCATAAGTTTATGCCGCATAACTTATGCCACATAAGTAGGGTCCGTACTGGGAAACTTATCTGCAATACTAAACCCCTCGGTACGGATTCTTTGAGTTTTTGAAACGCGATTGGTATAATAACAACAAAAAATCAATTATAAATCAACCTTTATAGCGCGTTTCAAAGCACGAAAGGTTGTTTTTCATACTCAAATTGTGACCACTTGGAGGCTCCAAAATATTTTTCATAGTCGGAATCATTCTTTTCGAGAACTTATGCCTATCACTGTGCTCCAGTGCAGTCGGTGAAATTCCTCAACCACCCTAATGACACATAATCATGACGTTGCGTTTTTCCCAACATACTTTTCATTCAGACCAATTTGGGTACGCTAAGCTCGCCCGTGCTTTCCGTACCCAAATTGACCAAAATAAAAAAAATAATGCAGACCAAATGGGTACACTAGACACCGACTCGAAATCACTTGTGAAGAAATAAAAATATACTCAAAAATGTCAGATCAAAAATTGAAAATGAAGCAGACTCAAAAAAATCCTAAAAGGTGCCTCCCTAAAAGTAACCAGCGATTTTTGGTCTCTTATCTACAGGTGTTTTTCAAAATGGCTCTGTTTGTGAAGGGGTTTAATAATCAGTGATTCATTGAGTGCTCATTCATTTTTACTTCCCCTCTAATTTGAATTTTAAAATTTATGTGGTAACACTTGGCGAGATCTTTAATCTGCTTCGTAATTCTTTCAAGAGCTTGTCGGACCCCGGGATCCCTTGAGTTTGAAATCAATTGATTTGTATCAATTGCTATGCTACAATCCACTCAGAGGCACCTACGGTATACGCAAAATATTCGTCATCTATTCCTATCATATTGAAGGGGTCAATCCTTGAAAGCCAATTAAGGACGATTATTCTTCCACGCTAGAAGCGGGACCTTCTAAGTGCCATGTAATTGGATCGTATGGTACGATGCGTATGGTACTACATTCCAATACTTGATTTGGTACTAGTATCTAGATTCGAGATAATTTTTATTTCAAAATTCTAGTACTTTTATTATGCGAGTTATTTTGAGATTCTTTCAAATGAAATTAAGATTATTAAATGTTTTGCCTTTTAATAATCATATGGATCTTCGACCAGGATGTGAACTGGAGGCCTGATTCAAATGTTGCTTAATTTGGCGGGAACGATGCGGTCTGCCGTTTTGCTGACACTTTTATGATGAAGCAAAATAGCGTGAGTTGTCAGCCGATAAGATCTTCTGAATCAGTCTTCGTCCGCATTCGGGGAAAGGATCTATAGGAGCCACAGAAATCCATATAATATATTTTTCAAATTTTACGAATCTGCCTTATACGGTATACCTGCCTTATACGGTAATTATAATTGTTCCTCTTTGATTTTTGAAAATGAGCAGTAGGGATATCCTCGTATTTTGCGAGTTATTGTTGAGATTCTTTCAACTTTGAATGTGTTCTGAATATGCTTGAACACTGTGTTCAGAACACAATAAAACGTAGATAAATAAATGTTATGTTTTTTTGATGAAACGAGACTGTTAAAATAAAATTGCAAATTCGAAGATTTTGAAATATTTTTGAGGAAGTGACGAAAGACTCTTCCAATATGCAGTCTATGTGGTTTCCTTTTAACAAAATATGTGATTCTTGTAGTAAAGTTGTACATTTAGTCCAAATTACATGATCTACCTTTTACGGTATCTACCCTATAAGCATTGCGCGTTCGAGTTTGACCTTTATTGATCAGCGCCGTTATTTCGGGCGCCCTCAATTTTCCAAACGTAAACCAGCACCAGGGAAAAATTTTAATATTTTTTTCTCGGATTAGGTCCGTAAGAACAACTTCTCGTCATTGGATTGTGTTAAGTTTCAATAATTTTATTTCTTGTTTAAGTCGAGCAAATTTAAGTCAATCATCATATGAAAATTATTCAAAAAATATATTTTATTGAGGCACAAATCAAAACTTCAGAAATTTGCTTTAGATAGGAGTCCTATCATAGGACGATGAAAAACTCGAAATACCCAAAAACTATTAACTTTTGCTCGAACAAAAAGACTCGAAATTTCTTTTTTTCACCAGTTGAACTAAATATGACTCATTTCCAAAATAAGGTACAGTAAGGTAGGAACGACAAAAATCGACCGCTCAGATTTTATATCCTTTTCCCAACGGAACTCTATCTCAAAAACGCTTACTATAGCGCGTGTTCGAATCCCACTGATGTTGTAAGTGATTGTCTTAGTGATTGCTTGAGTGATTACACATCGATAAAATTTAGCGGTTCCATTTTCAAGACCCTTGCTTATAATCATATTCAAGATAATCACTAAGAAAACATTAGTGGGATTTGAACACGCGCTATAGAGATAGTAAGCGTTTTTGAGATAAAGTTCCGTTGGGAAAAGG
The DNA here is from genome assembly GCA_004367855.1 of Oikopleura vanhoeffeni. Lineage (NCBI taxonomy): Eukaryota > Metazoa > Chordata > Appendicularia > Copelata > Oikopleuridae > Oikopleura > Oikopleura vanhoeffeni. The sequence goes on along the minus strand of SCLH01002183.1, from coordinate 76,887 downwards.
ATATACTCTCGGAGAAATTATAGTTTCTGTGCTATAATTGACCCAGAAAAAATTATGTGCCGTTTTCCAAAAATAAGCATTTTTCAAAAATTTTGTTTGCCTATTATTAAGCTTGAAATTGATTAATAAAATGCCCAGCTAAATTCAGACAATTTTAAAAACGGTTTTTAACACTTTTCTGGTAAAATTTTAAAAATTGTATGTGTAAATCATTTTATTTATTGAACATATCAAAAAATCAACAGGAATATCAAAGAATTCTGATCGAAAAGTCACAGGATTGTCGACCACCGGGAAACATTTAAATGACCATATAAAAAGGTAAATTAAGGGATGACAAGTATTTTATTTTGGTCACACCAAATTTCATTGTTTTTGGACAATGCGAAATCCTTGCTTTTTCTTCGAGAAAAATTTTGAAAATTTAAAAATAAAAGTTTTCAGGTCTCTGAACATTTATTCCCAAAAATAGTACTTTTCCGTTTATTCATAACTATCACATAACTCAAATGGCTCATTTGCTGTAACACCCTATACGTACATGTATAAGTATCAAACGATTTTTCTTGTTCACACTTTTGATAAAAAAATCACAAATTATCATTCGGGTGAACAGAAGATATAAATTAAAATAAAGACAGATTTCGGATTTTAAACTTATTCACAGTAAATGTACAGTATAAGCAGAATTTGAAAAGGTAGTTATAAATTTAACAGAAACTGAATAAAACTACAGGGAAGATAACCTTTTGATGGTTTGCCTATGTTGAGCACTAAGATATCAATATTTAGCTCAAAAACATTATATCACATTTGAAACACATTTTCGGATTGCATTAAAGTAACAGTTTCTATTTAGTTGGCATTTTTCAATGCAACACTCCAAAATAATTGTCTAAATAATCCAAAAAACCCGGAATGACTATTTAAAATTTGTTCATATTCCGCATTTCCTTCAATGAAAGTTCCATCTTGTGATATCACATTAACTATTTCAAAAAAGAAGTAAACTTCAGAAAAAATTGTGCAGTCAAAATTGGGATTGAACTAACCTTGAATACAACTTTTTTACTGTCTTTTTAAAATCTCTCTATTTTCAAAAAAAATGTAAATCATCCAAATAATTTACAAGCACTAAATAGTTATACTGACTGCCTTGTATTATGAGTTAACGTTCATATTGTAAGTTGTTGTATAAGCATTTTTTGATATTTAACAAGTACCGGCATATTAACATAATGTTTTTTATGAGCTGTGGTATGCCATGTAGACCAGGCCTCGGCAAGCCAGGCTTGACTTTGGTGGCTTGACTTGGCTTGAGCCAAGCCAAGAGACCCTTGGCTTTAATATGCAAAGAACAGGTTTGCTGGCTTAGGTTAGCCCCTTGCGGGTGGCTTGACTTTACCAAAAACTGGGATTATCAACAAAATTTTTTGCTTGAATTCTTAAGGTGTGGTGTGTCGCTGATTTTGAAAGTTTCCGAAGCTATTTTTGGATAAACTAGCAGTGCTGATATCCCCAAAAACTTGTGGCATCTTGAAGAACAACTCTTCACGGTGAATTGTGATTTAAACAGTAATCTGATACAATCCCACCTACGCTTTTAAAAAGCTTCCTAAAAAATCGCTAAATACGCATTTTCACCGTCAATTTTACCATTTTTCATGATTATTTTTTGTCAGGCTCCAAAGAATCCTCACACATAATGCATTATTGTCATTTAGTCGGAATTTAGCTTTTGGCGGGAAAAAACCGAAAAAACAAAAAGTTAAATTTTTGAATTGGTGAGTTTGGGAGGCTCAGGCAAAAGCTATCTCCTCCACCAGTTTAGGAGATACAGTTTTGTCTCATACTGCATCTGAAAGCACAGGCCTTGTATGACAAATCATTAAAGAGTTTTTGTTGGAATTTTGATTTGGCGGCTCATGAGGGCCATGTCAACTTTTCATCATGCTCACCAGAAATCATGCTCACCAATAATCACTGTCATTTCTGTAGATCAATTGGCCAGTGGGCTTCTTTGTAAATAAGATAATTATTTTATATACTTCGTTTTTGGCTTATAAATTATATTTTTGTATATATTTATAAGTTATAATTACTGCTTCTTAGGGNAAAATTTTCTCCCCACTAATTCGGCCAAAAAAATAAGAATGAGCTTGGTCTTAGACTTTTTCGATCACTGGTTTGCTAGATTAGAAAATCTATTCGCGTACATAACCCCCTTTAGCTCCATTTTTAGATTTTTTAGACAAAAATTTGTTTATTTATTGCCAAATTTTTTAAAACCCCTGTTAGACGTTTTAAAAAATTTGGCACTAATTTTATTTTAATAATGAATATTTAAAAAGGGATGTTCATGCCAAATAGAAGATAATCAGTTATAAGATTCGTTTTTTATAAGTCTCACTGTTTTTACCTCATTATTTATTTCATATCAAGCTTCACAGCATATCATCTTATTCAAATGCAATTTGAAATCACCCCATTTTTAGTCGTTGTTTTTCAAATATCTTTCAAAAAATGTTTTTTTGAAATATGTCAAGCAGCAAAAAGTCAAGCTAAGTCAAAGTCAATCCAGAATAATGCTGGCTTGCCGAGGCCTGATGTAGACTAACACTCCTGTTAATGTGTATGCAACAACACCGTAATTGATATCTAGTCTGGTTTATCAGAAGCATACAAATTTCCAATATCAATTGACATGCCAGGGTTTTCTAGCTAAAAATCGACCTTTATACATGTAGCAGTGGGTGAGTAGTTAAAGCACACATTTTCGGCAAAACATGTATGTGTGTTTTAACTACTCACTCACTTTTATTTAGAATACGCAGATAATTGAAAAAATATACCAAAAGTGATGAAAAACTAACTAAAATGTACATGCGCCTAAAATATATTAACACGCACGGTGCGAGGATATTTTCAACCAAGGTCTCAAATTCGGTATTATTTTGCCTGTACATTTTGCCCAAAAATTTATCCGATTACCGAATGTGTTTTAGCTTTTGGGGTGTTCCCCGGGGAGATTGAAACGCCCCTTAAATTAACTAACCAAGTCGCGCTCTGATTGGTTTAGCGTGAATCTCCTCGGGGAACACCCCAAAAGCTAAAATACATTGGGTATACTGTATAAAATTTTTTTCTTGACAAATAGCATAGGCATTATGTAATTTTCGGATACGTGGATATGAAGTTAAACTTCAATGAAGAGAAAAAGCAGCAATTAGGTTTTATGCATTTAACGGTTGATGTGAAAATATTTTTTAGAAATGAATCAATTTTATACTTTTCACGGTTACGAACTAGAATATACAATTGAAAAAATTAATGTTTACTCAATTCTCACAAAAGATATTTGAGTTTTAAAAAGGGCTTATTTTCCCCCAGCACATTGCCGGAAGCACCCACAATCCCCTTAAACAATACCAATGTTCTTGCAAAATTGACACTATTTGTTTTCACCAAAATTGTCACATTTTATTTTTCTCCAAAAATCGTCACATTTTGTTGACCCACTTTTTAGGGATCTCGCTGTCTAGAAAATCAGCTTTCAGAATCTAGCTACGTAGTGTACTAGTATCAGAAAAATTTGCAATTAAAAACACTCAAGTTGTCGAGCTGCCAGGAATTTGATTATTTGTATATCTCAGATCCGGGGAGAGGGTTTTTTTTATTAAATGATACCAAAATTTTAGCTTGATTCACTAAAAAAGCGAATTTGGTCTAACGGTTAGAGTCTAACCTCGAATTTTTGAATTGAAGGAAGAATTTTGACAGTGATATTTTTTCTTCCGTTTCCGAAAGAAAAATTTTAAAACAGGAGAAAAAAATCCTTAAGATTTTGAAATTTTCAGATTTTTTTCTACCAAGACGATGTTGCCCACTAAACATAAGGCAAAAACCATATATTCATTTTAAAATAAGGGTAAGGTAAACTTCTGCCCTGTGTATACAATAATTTTAAGGGCCTCGGTGCATTTTGACAGATTTGCACTTTTTCGATTTTTTTTTCTTGATGGAAAACTTTTTCGAACAAAAGTTGACACTTTTTAACTCACTTCGTATAATCTTATTTTCATTATATCAATTATTTTTACTTTATAAATCGTCTTTTGAAAAAACACTCGAAAAACGCGCGTTTGCTATCCAAGGTGTCTAATTACAGTGAAATTTATTTTTTCTATTATTTATAATTAAAAAGTTTATAAAAAAGGTCCTGACCACCGTTTTAAAATTGAATTTAATTAGTTTTATACGATTTCTACGTCAAAATAAAAAAATTTTGAAAAAAGTTCAAAGAAACCCGGAAATTCACAGCACATCCGAAGGAAATATTTTTTTTCATTGAGGTGATAAAAATATTTTAAACGGTGGTCAGGACGGCTTATCAAATTTAGCAAGTTTCAGTGATATAATTTTTTTGAATTACTTGATTTAAAGAGGGCTTCGATGGATTTCTCCCAAATCGAAGTTTTCGTTCAAAAAATTATGATTTAGGAGTATGAACAAGAGCGAAGAAACAAAAAGAGGACATATTTTTGAAAACAATAAAAGGTGGCATTCGCGATATTTTTTAGCCGGCAATTTCAGAAAAAATAGTTTGAAAAATTTGAACCAGAAATGAGATAATATTTTCGAAATATTTTCAAAATAGTTTTCGACCAAAAAGTCCCAAAATGGCATATGGATTTCTCAACAGCATTCAAAAATATATATATACCCCTTTAATATGTCACCGACGCAAAAGTTAAATTGGGAGCCATTTTGAAAGACTGTTTTTGTTTTGAATTTGAATAACGCTTTTTTTATTATGTCAGACCTTTTTTCACAAAAATTTTTCATAATTTGCGAAACTCGAAAAGTTTAATTTCCCCGAACTTTCAAAATTTTTCTTAAAAAAAAATTAGTTCGAAAATCTCTGTAGTTACAAAAGTTTGCATGGATTATTGAATCATTACTTTTTGATGGTATATTGAGAAGAAAGAATATAAAAACAAAGCTTAAAAAGTTTTTTTTCAAGAGCCCATATCCGTATAAGTCAAAGTGCACCGAGCCCTTTAAGGGGGTATACGACTTGATTTAATTAAAGGCCTTAGAGGCATTTAAAAATGCTCCAAATTGATACGGGTGCATAATTAAGTGACTAAGAATCAAAATGATCAAAAAAAATTTTTTTTCGAATTTTCGATTTTTTTCGATTTTTCTAAGTTATTTTTTAAAAGATGAAGTTAAAAAATAACGTTTGCTCGAATTTGACCATTAAAACTTCAAAATATCGACTTGACGATAAGCCAACTTTCTCATCAGTGTTTCACTGGCTTTCTTTATTGAGCTACTTTCGAAAAATCCGAAAGCACTTTTTTTTTCGGAAATTTTTTGCGAAAATGACCAAAAAAAATCATATTTCGAGTTCTTAGCTCGAAATTGCAAAAAGCGCCGAGAGACTTTTACAATTGTTCTAAGGAATACTTGATAAACTTTGAGCCATTTTGCAAATATATCCTCGGAGGAGATAGATTTTGAAGTCTTGAATTCCGAAAATCGTCGGTTATTTGGCGTTCTAGAATTGTTCAGTCGCCGATCAAAAAAAGCCCTCGAGAAAAGATTGGCATACTCCCGGTACGTGATTCTGTGAAATTGAAGCTCAATTTGATATACCGTCTGGGAGGAGGTAGATTTCCATTTTTGGAAAGTAGTCACCTTGTTACGATACTGTTACCTGATTGGTTATGTAATGGTCAAAAATAATTTGCTTGATGTACTTTTTCGCAAGATTAAGGGATAGATCTTACAAATTTAGCAATTTTCTGGTTTTTTCTCTATGAACTGTTAGTTTTCAGTATAATATTCACCTAGAAAATTGTCCCAAATCAGAAGTCGTTATACCCCCTTTAAGGGAGTGGGTGTCGCAAATTTGAGCCTCTTCCGAGGCCATTTCCGCCAAACTAGCAAAAGGTGATATTCCAAAAACATTTGTTACTAACAGAACAACCTTCGCGGTAATTTTGAATTTAATAGTAATCTGATACACATCCCACCTACGCCGACACCTACGCTTTTAAAAAGCTTCTTAAAAAGACACGCAGTTCGTACCTACTCCTTCAATTTTCATCATTTTTTATTATTTTTTTTGCGTGAGGCTCCGGAGAAGCCTAACAAATAATGCAAAATTGCTTTTGTTTTAAAATTTTTCTTTCGGCGCCACAAACAGCAAAAAAAACGAAAACAAAAATTATTGATTTATTTATGATTTAAATTGAAAGTGCGCTCATTTGTTTACTGTTGACGCTACCAGTTAAAAATTGCACCCAAAATCCTCAAAAGTGTTTGTATTTACGGAAAAAATATTTTGAAGCATTTTTCTGTTTCTAATGTCAAATTTTAGTCATGAAGTTCTCAATGAAAATATTGCAATAGAGCAGTCGCCAAACTGAAAAGTCTGCCCCAAGCAAAGACACCACGCGAAGCAAAATTTCGAAAAAACTCTCTAGTTTATTGTAACAAGTCTTGTGCTTTCAGATGCAGTATGATCAAACTATATCTCTCAAACTGGTGGAGGAGATAGCTTTTGCCTGAGCCTCCCAAACTGATCATTTCAAATTTTAATTTTTAGTTTTTTTGCGTTTTTGCCCGCCGAAAGCAAATTTTAAATCAAAAAGCAATTTTGCACAATTTGTTAGGCTTTCCGGAGCCCCACAGCAAAAAATAATAAAAAATGATGAAAATGAGGAGTAGGTACCAACTGCGTGTCTTTTTAAGAGGCTTTTTAAAAAGCGTAGGTGTCGGCGTAGGTGGGATTGTACAGTTTACTGTTTAAGTTCAAAAATTACCGCGAAGGTTGGTTGCTAGTTATTTACAAATGGTTTTCGGAATATTCACCTTTGCTAGTTTGACGAGAAATGACCTTGGAAGAGGCTCAAATTTGCGACACCCACTCCCTTAAGTGTAAAGGCTTAAAATGAGGTTAAAATAAGTTAACTCGTATCCAGTGTACACGATTGTGTATTCGTCAATAATTCGTTCTTATTCCATACTCAATTATTGAATTTATCATCTAAAGAACAAAAAACACGATTAAAAAACAATCGCTTATGAGATCAACCTTCAATCATTCAGAATGATTCATTCTTAAACATCTAGTTAAAGAGTTAAATTTTCAAACAAAAATTTAAATTCTAGAAATTTCATGTTTAATTTTAGCAAATACGTTTGAAAAATAAGGTTAATCAAATCATTTGATACTATCTAGGCTCGAGGAAATATATCTTTATCTCAATAACCGCGCAAGTTCGTAATATTCATGAAAAAATCATGTTTTTTTGGAAAAGAAATTAGTAGTTTTCTCGATTTAATTAAATCATTTGATGATTGTGGCATGATTTTCATGAATCAAATAAATTAAAATTTTCAAAACTGATAATTCATTCCAATATAATAAATATGATTTTTTGAAATTTCACTTATAAATAAATATTTTTGTCCTAATTTTTTTTTAATGTAATTTTTGTTACAAAATGGACTCGAAAGACATTCCTAAAAACTTGCTTATTTCAATTTTTTATTTCACTTTCAATTCGAAAATTATCTTATCAGAACTGAGACTAAGGCGAAAAATGGCCTTTCAATCAACTCGCCATAAAATTTGAACCTATAAGCGAAAAAGAGGAAACATATTTCAACCATTTTGGAATATTCGAAGTTGCGTGAGACTTTCAAAAGCTCTGTGCCTCGAAGGATTAAAAACATAATAATTCAATTAAATTACGTACCTCATTTTTAGCAAATCAAAAGCGAGGTGTCTAAATTTAACTCTAGTTCTTATCGCTCCTCAAAAAGGATATGCTGTAAATGGCTTTATGCTAACAAAGAATAACAAGTACCATGACCGGTACTTGTCAAATCTCGAAAAATGCTTATACAACAACTTACAATTGCTATAAATCAGCTTTATGCGGAGCTATTAATATAGGAGGAGCAAACAAACGAAAAAATCGTAGTAGTCGCTAGAGACATATTATATTATTTGTATCTTGAACGACGGAGAAAATTTTTTTCAACGATACTGTTGAAAAATGATCAAGGGGAAAAATAATTGTTTCTGATTAAGGGCCTCGGTGCATTTTCACAGATACCTATATGGGCTCTTGATGAAAAACTTTTCACTAGATTAATATATTCTTCTCGATATACCATCAAAGTTATGTTTCATAATCCAGGCAACTTTTGTAACTAGCGAATTTTTGCATTATGACTTTCTTTCATATTTCTTGCAATCACTATTTTATGCTGATTTAATGCGCGCCATTATTACATTTATTAGGTTACAAATTGAAATATTGAAAAAGAGGCAAAAATTGTAACAATTGTAATGTTGAAATACTTTAATTTAGTGTAATTTTTAGCTGTGATTATTATTTTTTTGTAATTTGAGACTATCCTATGTGTTGAACTGTAAATAAATAACTTATTTTTGCGAGCAAATCTGATGTTCTAGAACTAGTTATTCGATAGTAAAAAATTTTTTTTTGCTCGCAATCAATTTCTAATGTGCTGGATGGTCGAATACAAGAAAAACAATGTCGAATTTGAGACCGTGGTCGAAAATAACTACTGCACCCACAATCCCCTTCACAAAATTTTGAGTTCGAATTTAACTTTTCGAATTCGAGAAATAATGAGAAATTTTCGATAAAAGTTCCAAAGATTATGAAAAATGCCTTATTTTTAGTTCAATTTTTTTAAATATTTTTTTAAAATCAACGAAAAAACTCTACAAAATGGCTACTTTAACTTTTCGACTGGGTGACCTCATATTTTTTATGTGCTCTTTGAAAAACCATATGACATGGTTTAGTGATTTTTGGTAAAAAATAATTTGAAATATTTTGAAAATTTTCCTCATGTGCGAGTTTCACTATATTTAAATATGCTTTCGTTTTGTTTACAGTTTGGGAAAAATTCATCGAAGCCCTCTTTAATCAAGAATTAAATAAATTGTATTTCACCGAGACTTGCCTAATTGGTAAGCCAACCTGTCGAGTCGACAGTGTCGACCCTTTTACATTTATTTCATTTAACTCATGAAAATTTTTTTTTTCAATGTGACAAAATTTTTATCATAAAATATCGTTTTTTTCGACTTTTTTTAAAAATTAAAAATTTCGATTTTAGCTTAAAAATCGTATGAATTTTAACGAAATAAAATTTCAACGGTGGACAGGACCGTATTTTAAGGTTCCTAATCAATAAAAAATATAAAATAAATTTCACTGTTATTTAGACACCTTCAATAGCAAACGCGCGTTTTTTGAGTGTTTTTTCAATAGACGATTTATAAAGTAAACATAATCAATCTGAAGAAATTCAGATTATACAAAGTAAGCTGAAAATGGCAACTTGTGTTTGAAAAAGTTTTAATCCGAAAATTTTGAAGTGGCAAAAAGTTTCTCATCAAGACAAAAAAAGTGCAAATCTGTCAAAATGCACCGAGGCCCTTAATAGGGGCCCTTAAGGGGGTACCATCGACTCGGCAGACTTGAGTCAATTTAACTAACGAAATTAATCAGCTGTTTTACTTTTTTGTGCTTCTCATCGTTAGCTGAACCTGAATTAATGTGCAGCTACTTATAAAAATAATTTTTGTCTATTTTAGGAAAGATTTGAGTCCGAACTTTAATTTTTGAATTCGTAAAATTTTCAAAAAAAAATCAAAGCATTATGAAAATTTTGCGCATTTTTTGTCCAAATTTTTTTTTCATTGTTTTTCGAATTCTGTGAATAAAATCAAAAAAAAAAGTCACTTTAACTTTTTTCATGCATGTCTACATATTTTCTGACAGCCGTTTGAAAAATCATAAAATCTTTATTTTTCATCTTCTGTCGAATTTTATGGAAATATNGCTAATTTTTATCACATTCTCATTTTTGTTATCAGTTTCAATCAAAAAATTAAAAAAAAAATTTTTGATGTGAAAAAATTTCCTATTTTTTTCAAGTATAAATTTCGTTCTATTGTCTGTAACTTCCAAAGTTGAAATCCGTTGAAGCTGATTTTTGTTGCATGAGTTCACTTTGAATTTAATCTTGAAAAAAAAAATAAAATTTTTTTAATTTCCGAAAAAAAAAATTCTGAAATTTTCTTAGATTGATAAAATCGACGTACCCCACGCGGGTTTTATTTCGTCTCTCAGAC
>SCLH01002183.1:50805-64752 GCA_004367855.1 Oikopleura vanhoeffeni | reverse complement strand
ATATATGAGATTTAAATCAAAGCGGATAAAACGCTGACGTAGGCCAGATACTTGTGCATCGTTTTCAACGGAAAGGTCACTTGTGAAGAAAACTGTGACCGTGTTTCACGTGATATGGTATACCTTGCTTTTCTCACTATATTTTCTAGAACTAAAAATTGAAATTCTAGAATATAAAATGTCGGTTTCGAAAATATCACCTCTCAACTTCTTTATGCAGAAAAATTTGAACTTCCAACTGCCGTAAGCTTTCTGTAAACAACATTCAAAGTAGAGCCACAATTGTGGCTCTGGTGCCTTGGCGGAACTTTTTTTTATATGCTCACAAGGGTTAAGGAAAATAAAACTTTGAAAATATAGAAAATTTTGAAAAAATTTTTGACATCGAAAATTTTTTTTGTTATATTTCTGGAAGCAAACCAGCCACGAAAATGACAATGCAACTAAAATTAGCTTCCTATCACTTATTAGTCTCGTGATACAGCCTCCGTCGGTTACCCCCTTAAGTGCAACTCATAAGTCAAATTAATAAATCATAAAAAAAATTTGTCAATTTTTGCTTAACGTCAGAAAAGATGGCCAATCAAATAACACAATTCTTAGAAAAAGTTGACAATCGTGTGATTTGATTGGTCACTATCTTACATCAAAGATGTGACGCGTGAGTAAAAAAGCAGGCCGAGGAGTAATATTATATATACCGTGTCAAAGTCAGTATGATATAAAGCTTGAGTTTTCTTGTTTACTGCGTTTTTTTCGTCCGCCGGTTAGACAGGCATATTAAATTTTATCTTGATTTAAGATCATTGATGACTCATTTTTGACACGTGATGAAGGCATTTTTTTCGTCCGCGAAGGCGTTTTTTGTCCATGTTTGACTGTCTAACCGGCGGACGTATAAAAAACGCAGTAAACGAGAAAACTCAGGCTGTATGATATACCATATATATCTAAGATTATACTTACGTGTCCCGTAGAACTTTGACGTCAGAAACCTGCAGAATCGCGTGATTTGATTGGTCAATACTCATATTTTGTATTGACGAATTAAATCAACGATTATTTAGGCCTCTGACGTCAAAGTTCTACTAGACACGTAAGTGCAATCTTAGATATTCCGTATATCCCTAGTTATGAATCATTTTATCGACTGCCACATGGCGGTCAAATTTATACAGACCATCTCAGGGCCCTTTAAGGGGGTTCTATAGGTGGGCTTTAGCTTCGGATCTAGCAGAGGTAGAGACTTTATTTTTTTTTCATTTTTGAATTCTGCGTGGCTTGTTTACTGATATTATGATTAGAGAAATAAAAAATTGGAAATTTTTTTTCGGAAATTATTTCGAAACTTTTCTAACTTAGAAATTCTAAGTATTGTAAAATGACAAAAATATTTTGATCTCTAGCCCTAGAACTATAGAGTATTTTCGAACATAGTTTATAATATCATTCCAGAAAGTGATGCTTACGATTCGTTTGATGGCATTCAAACGCAATAGGTAACATTGAGATTTTGAAAATAATTTTCCAATGGTCCTCCTGGGGAGTTAAAATAATGACATTGAAAATCCGAGCGCAGTCAATTTTCTTCCAAATTGTCAGCAATATCTGTGATACATGTAAAAATAGTTTTGTGAATCACTTGTAGAAAAAATATAGCTTTGTCCGTGGCCAAAATAGCAAAAAATGGGCCGGGCATAATCAAGACATTTCGAGGATGAAAATCGAAAACGCGTGGAGGCATTTTTTCATGCTATGCTATTTACACTTAGTTGGTATGATATTTTCTGAAATAGGACGAAAACAAAAGATATAAAGCGTTAAGAAAAAAAATTTATTGCTTCCGGTTATCTCATTTACCGGTTGGTTATAATTCGATCTTGACAAATTTTTATACAACAAGTTGTTCACGAGATATACTATCATCACAGAGTTTTTCTATGGTATTATTATGTTAGCAATAAAAGAAGGTATGAGCTCGAAAAAAGGTTGGCTGGCCTATAGAACCCTCTTAAGGGTGGCACGATGCCGGAAGAATTTGGTAAATTTTTCAGGCAATATGAAAGAAAAATGTTGAAATTATTTTTTTTTATTTTTATCTTTCTATAAAAGCGTTCATCCTTGCTAACGTTTATATTTTTGTAATTCTTAACCTCTCACATCACAAACAGATACTTCGCCTCACACCCAAACCTATCTAAAGCAATACTTTGATGCGCTTATCACGGGAAAACTGGGAAATATGCAATTTACTATATTGTCACTTGAATTAGATTAAGGATAAAATTAAGTAAAAACGTACATTTTTAAATTTCCGAAGTTTGTAAACTAGATAATCTGCGAGAGAAAAGAAGGGTCTAGCTCACTGTTATTTCTTGAAAACACCTACATTTTTACATGGAAATATAAGTTTCAAATTTAGAAGATGCAACTTTTAGCTAGTTAACTGGTCCAAACTTTGATATAGGTTCTTTTCGCTACATAACAAGTTTTATTATAGTCGCCGCGCCTCGAATTAGCCGTAAAATGTGCAAAAACTATTTGTTCAGCGTAAACTCAAAGAACAAAATACCACCCCTATGCGTTCTATTTGATAATTTGTCTGTTGGCTCTATTGAGGTCTTAAATTGCCGTTCATTCTTTTGAAAAAATATTTTTTTTGATAAAATATTTTTTTTTCATTTATTGGTTTCATAAAAATCACGTGTGAAAAAATCTATTCTTCGTATAGAGACTGCAGATGAAATAAACTTATATCAAAAGACAATCCGTCAACATACTTTCCTAAAAACTTGCTCTCAGAATTTCGATGTTATGTATCGTTTTCACACAAATAATTTTTTAAGAAATTTTGACGAAAATCCTAAAAAAAAGGAGGAGAAAATAACTTTCGAACGGCTTATCGTATAAAATTTTCAACAATATTTTTGGAAATAAAATCGCAAACTCTATGACATATCTGAATTGTAGGTCTGTGACGATGTTATTTCTGCGCGGTTTTAGCTCCCGAAAATTTTTTTGCCTTTAGATAGTCAAAGGGTGTGAGGGGGTTAACATAACTAATTATCTGTGAAAATATAAAAAAAACTACTTTTCATTGTACATCCATTTTCAACTAAACAATTTTCTTTAAAGACGATATTAATAAACCTCAGACATTGTCGGGTTGTACTGCGCTAAAAAGTCCGGGTTATTTTAATTCTGCACATTATAAAAATTTCCCTTGGATCTCAAAGTTTTTCCACTGGAAAAAATGGTTCAAAAAAATAGCCAAATAGTACGAGAAAAAAAAATTTATTAGAGACAAAAATGACCTTCAATGTGCGTTTTTGATATACAAAAATTTCCTGACTATCATAAAAATGACGCTTATGCCACACGACATCATATTGAGACTTTTTTGCAAGATTGAAATGTCCAAAAATGGAGTGCCACATGGCACCTACCGGTTTTAACGCCAAGTGGTGTAAATTTCATCAATAGTTTAGAAATTATTATCGCTCTACCCCCATCAGTTGACATACGGAGATTTAATATATACCAGAAAATTTAATGAGTGATTCTGCCTAATTTTTATTGTGAATTCGAAAAACCACTAATAAAAATTTTTGGACATGATTTGCGAAAAATTTTCATAATATTGCCAAAAAAGTCGACAAAAGATGAAAATTTTACGATTTTTCAAACGGCGGTCAGAAAATATGTAGAAAATATTTATGAAAAAAGTCAAAGTGGCTATTTTTTTCGTTTTTCCCACAGATTTAAATATGAAAAATGGAAAATTTTACGATTTCAAAGATGAAAACTCGAGCTCAAATCTTTCCTAAAATAGATGAAAATGATTTTAATGAGTTGAAACACAATTATTATGTTTGAGCTAACAATAATAAGCGCAAAAATAAACCAAATAATTATTTTCGTAAGTTAAATTCACTCCAGTCTGTTGAGACGATGCCACCCCCTTAACTTGCTTCAAGTCAGCTGAAATTTTGGCTGTGAACTCTTCATCAAAAATAGACTAAAAAATTCACAACATTTTCTTACGATGCTTTTCGCTGATGGTGAATTATAAATCTTGGTCTGGTTGCCTTAGAAATGAGACCAACGTGAAGCCCATAATATTCTAGGCAGAATTGTTTATTTTTTTTGTTCATTTTTTTTTACAGTCAAAATTTTTAATTAGGTACAAGTTGTTGCAGATTCCTAAATATATTACATTTCTCGATTTTTGACGCAAGTTAAACGGCACTGAGTAGGTCTGTATAAAGTTGGCCGCCGTGTGCCGAACCGGAAGTTGAGATTGGACTTTAGATACGGGTTTGTTCTTCTTGGTAATTTTTGTCTATTTTGGTCACCATTTTCGGCTATAACTTGACGAAGGAACAGAATGAAATTCATTCAATGAATACAAAAAAAAAGTATGTCAAATATGTCTAAGAGGACAATTTTTGTCGTTTTGTCCATTTAAAAAAATTTGATAGTAATTGATAAGAAATTTAAAACTCAAAAATCCATGTTTTTAAGCTCTCTCAAGGTATCCATGTTTTTAAGCTATCTTGTAGAGAATTTTTATCTGGTCATTTTGAGACGTAGAATTTTTTTGTGTATGATTTTTAGATTTAAAAAAAAACGGGTTAAAGGTGCGAAAAGTGACCTTTTAGTCCTCGGGTTCTCACGGAGGTTAAAATATCGGTATCACAAATAAAATAAGCTGACTCGACAGCAAAGGGTTTTCTCCAGAGTGATTTTTAATTGCAACGTTATCGGATGTACCGGCTGGTCAAAATTAACCGGTAAGGTTTAGCTTCCGGTACCGGAAGTGATATTTCAATGATTTACATGTACCAAAAGATGCAAAATTATCGGTTTTCTGGATACGGTATTATGAACTAGGAGTCAAAAGTGACCGCAAGGTGGCGCCAGAGGGGAATTTATATTCTGAGTGAAACCCGAAAGTGATATTTTCCCATGCTATAAGTTGCCCGCTGGCGCCACGTTGCGGTCACTTATGATCCCTAGTTTAGAAACCGGTTTCAGCAAACCGATATTTGCGCATCTTTTGGTACATGTATATCATTGAAATATCACTTCCGGTACCGGAAGCTAGACTTCACAAGGTTATACTTTGACCAGCCAGGAACATCCGATAACTGTTGCAATTGAAAACCCACCTTGGAGAAAACTCTTCGCTGTCGAGTTCAGCTTATTTTTTTGAGTGATACCTGCTCATGCTTTAACTCCCATCAAGAACCCGATCGACATTAAAAGCGTCACTCTTTTCGTACCTTTACACGTTTTTTTAATCCTCAACAACGAAAAAAAATCTACGCTTAATAACGCAATAAAATCATTCCCACAAATAAGCTATAATCTCTCTAGATCACCACTCAGCGATACTATCGCTTACTTGTGGACGGTTGTTCACCGGACAAATAAAAACTGCCTTGCAATCTTTATTCCTTCTGTTAGTACTCGAGATTAAGACAAAGACTTATAACTTTGAAAGTATGTAATTCACATTTTGACTTTATTATTAAAGCAATTCTATTGTGAGGAAATGAGAGACGTCAGAACTAAAATAAATAAGGGAAAAGATTAAGAATTAAATTTTCTAAAAAGTGACTTTCTCAGAAATAACCTGCAATTTTCGGTCTTTAAGGGTATCCCGGTCCCTACATTTTCTGCAGTTATTATGTCTTAAAATGCACCAAATCGATCGTTTATGTTTTGAAAGAACAAAACAACACAAAAAAGAACAAAAAAAAATTCTGAGTTTTTTTTTAAATTAAGTGGAAAAATAACGTTTTTTATTTTGATCCCCATAACTTCAAAATTTCGGCTTGATTTAAGTCAACTTTCTCTTCAGTGTTTCCCCAGCTTTCTTTTGAGCCTAGTTTCGAAAAAATCGAAGCACTTTTTTTCCGGAAATTTTTTCACGTCAACTTGAAAAATTCAAATTTTGAGTTTGGGGTCGAAATTAAAAAAAACGGCTCCACAGAAGTTTTAATTTGTTCTGAGCTTCCTTTTGCGAAAATTTGGGTGAATTTTGAAATCTAACCTCAGAGGAGATAGAATTTCCGATGGAAAATATCAAAAAACGATGGTCTATCGCATATTCTAGAAAAAAATAAAGCACTTATCGCGAAAAACGATTCCACAGTAGTTTTGTATACTAATTATACAGGTTATGTTAAAATTGAGGTTTATTTCAAAATAGAACCTTAGAGGAGATAGAATTTCCATTTTGGCCCTGTTTCGCTAATGTGTCTGGNATTCATGCAAAAAAATTTTGACACATGTTTTACGCAAGATGAAGGCTAACTAAGTTCTACAAACTGGCTAATCTGAATAATATCCTTGACGCCGTGTTTCGCTAATATTTTATCGAGAAAATGACCGGGATACCCTTAATCTACAGGTGTTTTCCGAAAAAAAAACCTACGCAATTTATCGAAATCATTTTTAAAGAAATAAAAAGTCACTCAGAGCCGTCAGGACAAAAGTTGAAAATGCAGCAGTTTCAGAAATTTTTTTCCTAAAAAATGAATCATACAGAAGCAACCTGCAATTTCTGGTCTTTAATTTACAGGTGTTTTTGAAAATAACTCCATGCCTCTGAGGGTTAAACACATTGAAACCCATTTTTGACTTTTGAAATTCCTTATTTCAAATCGTCTTTTGTTTAAATTTTTTATTTCAAATCTTTAATTTTATATTATAAATTATAGTCACTTCTGTGAAATTGCCGGCCTTACACAATACTATTATCGAAAGTTCGGTCTATTGTCTAATGATCAGAGTCTAATCAGACTCTTACCGAGTAAAACAAAAAAATGTTGCGTAGGAAAGGGTGCATTATCACGCGATGAGTTCTGATTCGCTGAAAAATAATTTTAATTCGAGCGATGAAAAATATTTGAAATTAAAGTTTGTTATCAATTTTAACTTGTAGCTGAAGGTTTTTTGCTGAATCAGAGATTGATAGAGAATTTACGAAAAAT
The DNA here is from genome assembly GCA_004367855.1 of Oikopleura vanhoeffeni. Classification (NCBI taxonomy): domain Eukaryota; kingdom Metazoa; phylum Chordata; class Appendicularia; order Copelata; family Oikopleuridae; genus Oikopleura; species Oikopleura vanhoeffeni. The sequence goes on along the minus strand of SCLH01002183.1, from coordinate 57,751 downwards.
TAGAAAAAATTATTTAAAACGATTTCTGGGAATTTTGAAAAAATCTGGGTTGAAATATTATTTATTATTTGAGTTCAAAGAACCTGGTTCTCGTTTATTATATTACGGTCCTGTAAGCTTTTCATTTCTTGCTTAAAAAAAATTATATCTCTAATTTTTTAATCTCAAAAACTTTTTGATTGGTTATTTACTTTTTCTAGAATCTAGAGTACTACAGAAATAATATACCGAAATTATTATTTTGAAATAAGGAATTCAAAAGTCCAAAATGATTATCGATTTTATTAGCGCATCTTGTAGAAAAATTTTTCTGATTATTTTAAGTTCTAGGATTTTCTCGTTTTTTTTACCTAATTTCAAATCGTCATTATTTCCAAGAGATATCTATTACGGGTCCTCCTGGAACATATTAGCTAGCTAACTAGAGTTTTTAGCCAACATTTTTATATAATTCGGCTTTTGAAAACAACTAATCCGATTAAGTCCTTAGAAACTGAGCACAACTATTCAGACTCTTATTCGGACCAGTTTTAATTTATTTATCTTCTGAAATTTCCAGAATCAAGCTTGTTCACTAATTTTTCGATAACAAAAATAATAATTTGAACCAATTTCATTATATTTTTATACCACATATATATAGTAAACTGAGCTAGAATGATGATCGATCATGATGCCCGGTAACTAAACTCTTATTCCCCTATTCTCTTAGAAAATAGCAAATTTATAATAACTACTATGGGTCATTATGAAGCGATCTATAATTAGATCTATCAAGTAGAATTATTTATGCTAGTTTCACTATCTTAGACTTAAGCCTCGTGGCACCGATCTGCTTGATACGAATTTGCCATTTTTTCATATGTTTTTTGTCTTTTGATGGAAAATTTTTTGTCACTTCAAAGTTGGGTCGCATAAAAACTTTTCGAACACAAGTTGCCACTTTTCAGCTTACTTTGTTTTAATCTTGAATTTCTTCAGATTGTCTATTTTATTTACTTTAGTTAATTCTTCTTCTGACATAAGAGACACCTTAAATAAATACGCGTCTTTGTGTAACTTACCCGTCACCGGTGCTAATGATACAAGTGTATATTCTTATTCTCTATTTTTTATTAATTAGGAAACCTCTATTAGACTACTGTCCTGTCGATCGTATTGAAAAATTATATTAGTTATGTTACCAATTACACTGCGAAAATTTTTCGAAAATAAAAACTAGACATAATTTTAGCACAATCAAAGACAAAATATATTTTTTCTGAGCTAAATAAATAAATTTTGAAACCGTCGCTGCTACCTAATGAGCAAAGTCTCGGTACACAATAATGTTTCCTTTAATTTTTGACTATAGAGGGCTTAACTTAATTTCGCGCAAAACCGGTATTTTTCATCTTCAAAACAGTATGATCGAGTAATAACAGGACGAGAACAAAACGAAAGGCTATATTAAATATAGCTGAAAGACGCCATTCCAATATTAGCTAGGCACTGTCCAAAAAAAATTCTTCAGAAAATTTTGAACAAAGAAATCTAGAAACAATTCAAAATATTCCTAATTATTTTTGACCAAAAGATGCATAAACCTATGCATATGGTGTTGTTCAAATGAGCGATATAAAAAAATATTGTTACCAGTGCAAAAGAAAGGTACATTTTGTAGGAATTTTTTTTCAGGTGATTAGAAACAACTATTCGAAAAAAAAATTTGAACGAAAATATAATGCATTTTGTTATTCAGTTTGAACTTTTTATCCAATATTTCTCATATTATCTCCGAGATTACGAAAAAGTTTAAATTCAACTCTAAATTATGTCTTATCAAAAAACCAAATGCAAAAATTCGCTTAGATTACAACTTGCCTTCGATTATAAATCATCATCTTTGATGTATAGTTGAGAACTATATGCTAATTCATGAAAAGTTTTTCATCAAGAGCCAATATCGGTATCTGTCAAAATGCACCGAGGCCCTTAATCGGTTTAGTCGTTTTCAAAAGCCAAATTATATAAAAATTTTGGCTGAAAAACTAGCTAATATGTTCCTGTACGACCCGTAATCGATATTGATAGCGGATAAACTCAGGCTGTACAATACTTATACTTTTCGCTTTAGGAACCAAAAAATCTTGATAAAATAAGAAGACTTCAATAGCCTTACTTATAGTAAATTATAACCAGGCTATCCCCCTTTTTCATAGCAAAAGATAGGGAAAATTTACACGCACGCTCGAAATCTCCCTTATCTTTTGCTATGAAAAGGGATAAAAGCCATCCTTTTTGGAAGCCTGCTTATAACTTAAAAGTTTACTAAAAGTAAGGATATATCGAAAATTATCCCTATTGCGCGCTGAGAAAGGCGTCATAACTTTGAGAAAGTGACAAATTAAATCGCGGGATTCTTGAATTAAGTCGATAATCGAGTATTGTGATTGGACACTGGCTCAAAGTTATGACGCGTGCTGAAAAAGGCGCAATAGGGATAATTTTCGATACAAGTCATCTTAATGTTTCAAAGTTTGACATTATCTGCGAAATTTAGAGGCGGAAAAAATTGTTTTCGATTTTTTTTAATTTTCTCACTAAAAAGGTATCAAAGCTGGCGAAAAAAACTGTTTTTTTTGCGATTTTGGCCATGGAAAGTCATATTTTTTTTACATGCTACATAGAAAACAATTTTCCCGTGCACTATAGCTTTTTGTGATAATTGTCAACAAAATTCTTTCGTCTTATGTAACAATTTCATTTTTTCACTCCCAGGAGTACGATTTGAAAATTTATTTTTTGATATCAATGGCATCGTATGACATTTTCAAGGTGTTTACCAACGATCGTAAGTTGAATGTGTTCTGGAAACGTATTTATAACTATGGCCGAACATTTAACCTGGAATCACAGAAAAAAAAGTTCCGGCCAAGGCACGAGAGCGATATAATCGGCTTCTACTTTGGACGTAGTTTACAGAAGCTCATTTCAAAACTCTAGAATTTTAATTTTTATTAGTTCTAGAAAATATAGTTGGAAAACCATGTGTAGCATATCACTTGATACGTGTCATCAAGGCCTTCACCAAATTTTATTTTTATGGGTACCAAACGCCTAAGTATCTGCCTACGTCACACTTAATCCGATTTGATTTTATATGGGATCAACCGCCCTCAGAGTACAAATCCTTAACTATTTGATTGGTTGATCATTTCCTAAATCTGACCAATGAAATCGGATTATTCCTTATTCAACGTTTTTGAATTGGGTGCTAATATCTTGCGTTGTTTGTATCATTCAAATAGTTAGGATTGTACTCTGAGGGCCGTTTGATCCATATATCATCAATCAATAAGTTATTTTATAAAAAGTAAAAAAAAAGATGAAAAAAAATCATAAAATTTTCTATGAAAAATGGCTAATTTTCCAAATAAAAGCAGTTTATACACTTTTTTATTATTATTTTTAATTTTATATAGTAATCAAGTTTGACAGTGTGACAATTTTTTGATTGATTTAAAAATTAATTTTAATAATAAAATTAATTTTTTTCATGGAATACTAAATTGAAATTTTGAAATTCACTTCCAAAAAATAATTCTGTCCAAATACGAAAAAATTTACTGTTAAATGTTTTGTATTGGCACAAAAGCAACTTTCCTAAACAAACTGGATATCTCACATTGTATTTGTGTCTTAGTTTTCGAATAAATTTTTCCGGAAAAATCTCAAAAAATAACTCCCGTAATATTCCGAACCCAAATATCTAAAAAAATAACTTAGTAATTTTTCGGAATCGACCGTTCGAGCGGCGGAAAGCAGGAACATTTAATTTTCCGAAACTCAGAAAAAATTTTAAAATTAATAATTTATTTAAATATTTATGTTTGCAATTGCCAATTTTTTTAGTTTTGATGACTATAAAAGCCACGTTGCAGTTCAAAAAATCGTACAATCAGACCTCTAGCTCGTTTAGGTATAGGAAAGATACGAACTTGCCTATCAGAACTCAAAATTAAGCCTTATTTTCGAAATTTATAAAAACATCCAAAATATTGAAATTTTTGAAATTTTTATCTCTTTATATATTTTAAACATTGATACGCGAACATCAAAAATTGTAAAATTCCAGTCAATTGGATTTAATTAACAAAAGATTTAGGCTGCCTATAGAACCCCCTTAAGAAAATTTTGAGTTCGAATTAAACTTTTCGAATTCGACTAATTATGAGAAATTTTTGAAAAAAGTTTCGAACATTTTTAAAAATGCCTTATTTTTTGTTCAAATTTTATTTTACAGTATTTTTTTCAAATCAACGAAAAAAACTCTTCAAAATGGCAAGTTTAACTTTTCGCATAGGTGACCACATATTTTTTATATGCTATTTGAAAAACGATATAACATTTTTTGGGGATTTTCGGTCGAACCAATTTGGAAATATTTTCAAAATTTTCCTCATTTCTTGTTCAAAATTTTTCAAACTTATATTTTTGGAATCCTTAGCTGAAAATATTGGGAATGGCTATTTTCACTATATTTAAATATGTCTTCGTTTTGTTTCTTCGCTCTTGTTTATACTCTGAAACATACTTTTTGAAACGAAACTACGGTTCGGCAGAAATCCATCAAAGCCCTCTTTTATCCCGAATTAATAATGGTAAGCCGACCCATCCACCACGTCAAATTTAATAAATTAAACTCAGGAAGAAACATATTTCTTTCAATGTGGTAAATTTCGGTTTTTCCGTATTTTTTCAAAAATTTAAATTTTCGATTTTGACCTAGAAATCGTATAAAATGAAATTTAATAAATTCGAGCTGGTGGTCGAGACCGTATTTAGGGCCTTCTAAGTAATAAAAAATAAATAATAAATTTTACTGTTATTTAGACACCTTTGATAGCAAACGCGCGTTTTTTGAGTGTTTTTTCAAAAGATGATTTATAAAGTAAAAATAATCGGTCTGAAGAAAAATCAGATTATACAAAGTGAGCTCAAAAGTGCAACTTTTGTTCGAAAAAGTTTTCATCCGAAAATTTTGAAGTGGCAAAAAGTTTCTTATCAAGAGAAAAAAAAAATGCAAAATCCTGTCAAAATGCACCGAGGCCTTAAGGATTTTTTCAGTTTTTATAGCGAAAAGTATTAGTATTGTACAATAGCATCCGCTATTTATATCTCTTGGGATTTCCAAGTAATAACAACAACTTATAAGAAACGTTTTCTTGGAAAAATTGCATTGACTAGGCGATTTTGTAAAATAAAGCTACGTTAAATTTCAGGATACTATTGAAGATGCGTTAAAAAGTTCAGAAAAAAACTTTTAAAATATTTCAACTTCCGGATTTGTACAAAAGTAATCTGGGAAATAATATTCAGCGTGCGTTGTTTGCGTTGGCGAATCATTGTAAAATAAAACATTAAAGAATTCAAAAGTTTATACATGTAGTACATGAAAAACATATTTCTTTTGAATAACTTGAAATTTTGACACCAATCGCCAAGTTTTATTCGGTTTTATTTTATTAGAATTCACACTCAAAAATTTTTTGATATCCAAAGAAAATTTAGGGTCTAAACTTTGAATATACGTTGAATAAACGATGAATAAAAAATGTTTTCCTTTAAAATTTTCGTTAAAAAAATTATGAATTAGTTTATTAAATAATCGCAAACTTTAGGAAATAAAAAGAGATGTAATATAACTTATATTATACAGCCAATCATAGACGTGTTTTATTCCACGCTGTTAGCGGTGGGCCCCGAGTGGATTGTATAAGAGCGTGGATTTCATTGTGAAATCCGTTTTTGGCAAATCCTCCTGCAGTCTAATTTACTACTGTCAAATGTGTCTACGAGGACAAAACGAAAAAAAATCAGCGATTTTTGGCCATTTTCGAAAAGTAGGTGCCTCTAAGAGGACAAAACTGTTATAACTGTATTGAAGAAAAATTTTGAAAGATAATTTTTACTACGAAATATTTTCAAAAGCCATGATAATGTACCGTCTTTTAAAAATATGATTTTTTTTCTTCGCTCTTGGTCAATTACAGATGGCGAACTTGGCACATTTCGGTTTTTGACTCATTTTGTGACCACTAGAGCGCTCATTTATTCAATGCTTAGCTGTGTTTTTTGCCCAAAATTTGACCTTTTGTGTCCCAAAATGGCATTTTCCGAAAACAAATTTTATAAGGAAAAAACGACACCTTTTCAGGTGGGCAAAACGGCAAGAATGTGCTTGTCTCATAGACACATTTGACAGTACAAATAATTTTAAGAAATAATAACAATTATGTGTAAATGAAAAATGACTTCAATCATCGAAATTATACCCCGTTTTGTTTTCAATAAAGAAACAAAACATTTTTGAAATGGGTTTCAATTTTACCTGTCCCTAAATTAAGTAAATATTTCTTATTTCTACAATTAAAATGAAACTTTTCGGGTCGAACCGCAAAAAATCAGATTTCGCAATGAAATCTACATTCTTTATATAAGTAATACTTATTAAGGGGGTACTCAACGGTTTTTTAATTCAGGTTAGGGACATAATAACTGCACCAAATAGCCTCAGGAAGGCCATAAAATGCATTTTTGCTCTTATCATAAAAAAATAACGAGATTTTTCTCAAAATTTTCGAGTTTTTTCAGATTTTTTCTTAGTACTTTTTTTGAGAAACAATACATAAAACTCAATTTTAATGAAAAATTCAAAAAATATGTAAAAGTGAGTAGCACCTTTTTACTTCAGTTTTGCAGTAGCTTCAATTTGAGGGTACTTTCGGTACAATCGGATGAAAATAAATTTCTAGAAACTCCAAAAATTGACTTCCGGTTGAACGAAAATGCAATTATCTATAAATAGGAGCAATGATTAAAAAAAAATTTAAGAAAAAATCGACCGAATCGTTTTTGAGAAAATTTCGTTTTAGTTTGAAATTTTCACGTTTACTTGATTCTA
>SCLH01002183.1:14610-40542 GCA_004367855.1 Oikopleura vanhoeffeni | reverse complement strand
GAAAGCCGTCATTTGGGCGTAGCTCCTAAAAAAAAACCACCTTAGATATATATCTCAAAATCATAAACAACTGTTGTTCACGGAATAATATTTTTTTTTAATTTTTACTTTCCAACATTTCAAACAAAATGTATGAGGCTTCAAAAAGCAGTCAAAAACTCCCGTGAGAAGGGGTGGCCCACCTAAAAAAAAAATTAGCTAATCTCAATTGAATATCTGAAATGGTTTTCGCCTAATCGCCATGAAAAGAGGGCACGCTTAATATCAAAAACTTAATGTTCAAAATCCATGGCACAACAATAGTCCAATCTAAAAAAAACTACCTGAGGTCATTAATTTTTTGATCCTACGATTGCACGTCTTCTTTTTTGTCCCAAGGTAGCTTTTATTTATAAGGATGCAAGATAATATTTTGAAGAACTTGAAGCCCAGATAGATGTAATATTTGTAGGGGTGTTCGAGATATAATTATTTATTATATTTTTATTTTAAAAAATGTGTTTATTTGACGTTTCGGCTATTCCATAATTTTATGATTATGGAATAACCGAAACGTCAAATAAACACATTTTTTAAAATGAAAATATATGTAATACAGGGGGGGGCAAATATCGCCGAAAGTTTGTAGAGAACAAAAATAAAAATTTTCGTTCAAAAAATGAAAAAACGCGTAGGCGTTCGAAATGACGGCATATGTTAAATTTTTTTAATTTTATAAGGAGTTTCACGATAGGTTTGAATGACGTGAATCACCAAAATGCGTAGAATTTAATACTCCACCAAACGCAATCAAATAAAAGTTGAGAGTAAATAAGAGTAGATTTGGGAAATTCCATACTGGAAGTGACGCGTCATGACGTCACTCATGACGCACACAAAGTAATTTGAGATATAAATCTCAAAAAAATTCGACGATATTGTCACAGGAAGTATTTAAGCTAAAAATCGTGAAATTGCGTAGGTTTTTTGCCAAATTCGGCGATATCGGGCCTCTCCTGTATTATCAAACTTTTTTTTGTTTTTTTTTAGATGGATTTCAAAAAACATTGTTCTAGCAAGTCATCTTTTAACAATGAAACCAAAACAATGTATAAGGTTTTAAATTTGAAATAACCTGCTAGTATCGATTAAATAGACAACAATAAGGTCACATTCAAAAATCAACTTATTTATGGTAAAAATGTTTACGCTTAAGGCTGTGGGGGACGATAATTGATAGTTAATATAATACTTCTACTATATAAAAATGTTCTATACATTTTCAAGGAGGAGTAGGCTTTTGCGTGAGGCTCTCAAATAAGCCGTTTTGACCACTAGAGGCAAGATTTAAAAAAAAGGCTTCTGCTTGGAGATGCGCATTTATATTTGGAAGTTAAATTGCAATAAAAGAAAAAATGAATAAGAATGAATGAGAAGTAGCTTTTTAAGTATTTTGAGGGAACGCCTAAAAAATCATTTCTTGAGCGTAGTGTTTGAGGTAATACGCACTCCCACGACTCGCACTCGCAACTTCCTTAAGAGTTGGTAGCTACGTATTGAAAACAATATTTTTCTGAATCCAGGTTTCTCGAAACTCTTTGAACTGTTGTTAAGAAAAGTAAGGGGGTAGAGCATGTGGCAGATTGGTACTTTTTCGAGTGATTTTTGAACACAAAAAGAATGGTGAAATATTTTTATTTTAATTTTTTATCTAAATGAAAGGTGTCATATTGCACAGTTTATACTTTTAAATTTTTTAACATACTTAATATGTAAAAATAGCAAAAACCCCTTTTCATTACCAACGCCATTTCCAACTTGACCCGATGTGGGATTTTTTTTAAAGGCGGAATTTCTATTAATTAGACCATTGTCGGGTGGTAATGCAACTAATCAAGTGGGAGAATCATTATCCACATGCTAAAAATTTCTTAAATATGAAAGTTTTTTTTCCATGAAAAGATAGAAAAACAGCTTTTAGGAAAAAAATATGACGCTCATTGAGTTTAAATATATACAAAAATGTCCTGACTGTTTAAAAGTTAGTAGGCTATTACACCGCCAATTTTATACAGAGTTTTTAAAAATAATAAAATTTTCTAAATTGCGTGCCAACATGCGGCAACAAACCGCTTCCTAACAGTGTTGTAAATTTCATCAGAATTTAGAACGTATTTCACCTGTGACCTTGCTCGGTTGAAAGTACGGAAACCAGAATAGATAACCAGAAAATTTCACACAGTTGGCCTACCGATTCTTTACAGAGATTTCAAAAACTACTAATTAAATTTTTGGATGTGATTGCGGAATATTCATAAATTTCTTCTAAAGAGTACAACAACAAAGAACAAAAGAACATTCATGATTTTTTCAAACAGCAGTCAGAAAATTGGTAAGGAACATGCCATGAATAAAAAGTTAAGTGGCATACTTTTTTTTCGTTTTTAATTCACAACTGTTTCATAAAATTAATCAGAAAAGGAATTTTGGACAAAAATAGCTTAAAATTTCATAATGGCTGTGGAATCTTTTTGCGAGTAAATTGTTAACGAATTATAAGAGCATAAAATTTAACGTGAAATCGTTCTTAAATCGATAAAAAAGTATTGTTAATGAGCTCGATACACATTTTATTGTGGTTCAGGCTAAGGATAATAGACAAAAAGACATAACAACTAATTATTACGGTTCGTCAAAGTTTAAATTGACGCCAAGTGCTGCACCTGGTCGTGTAGCTACCCCTGTAGAGGCAGTTGGAGATTTCAATTTTTTTCTGCATAATGAAGTTGAAGGGTAATGTTGTTGCATGACATTTTTATTTCAGAATTTCTAATTTTTTTAGTTCTAAGAAAATATAGTGAAAAGAAAGCAAGGTATGATACAAGTATCACAGTGAGACACCGGTCAACAGTTGTCGTGACAAGTTAACCTTTATTGGTCGAAAAGTATCTGGTCTGTCATTGTTTTTGTCCGCTTTGATCTTTATCTACATGAAGCAGAAAGTAATTTATAAGGTAAGTCAAAACTTTTGACTGTGAAAAATCAATGAATTTTGATATAAAAAAATGTTTATTTTCCCTATAAAAGCAGATTATTACAGCCTTTTTATTATTTACAAGTAAATATGGTAATGAGAGAAAATGTGGACAAGTTTTTGATTGCTTAATTCACTTTTAATATAATTAAATTTTGTCAGGGGATACTTGAGAGTTAAAAATTTAGAAATTGTCACTTGCAAAAAATATACTGCCTTAGAGTACCGGAATGAATTTTTATTTCAACTGTTGTATGCCAGCAGCAAAACACTTTCCTGAAAAATGGCTAATCTCACATTTTGTATTTTATGTCTAGTTCCGAAATAATGTATCAGGAAGTGAAACATCTATGCCTAGGCGAAAAATCCTAATAAATCAACTCCCCGTAATACTGGAACCAAACATTCGAAAAAAATTTCAATTTATTTTTTGGAACCGAATCAAAATTCTTTATAATGTGTTTGAAAGAAAAGATTTTACGATCCCGTTTTTTGGCTCTTTTGAATGATTTTAGGTATGATTGAGCCACAATTGTGGCTCTGTGCTCATAAGGGTTAAGCACATTTTGATGGCAATATAAAGGAATTATATCTGATTTTCATCGTGAGTGACCTAATGTTTTTATTGGTGGTAAAAACCATTTTGTACAGATTTTGATGGCAATATTTAATAAGTGGATCTGATTTTCAGTTTCAGTAACGGTTACTGAGTAACCTTATCGTAATTTTTACCAGGTAGATAGATTTAAAGGTTAAAAAAGTCCTTCTTTGTTTTTTTTTCCGCCCATCAGTAACTTAAAATTTACCAAAAAAATAAAATAATTGTACATGTTACCCTTGAACCCTCACCCTAAAAACCTATATACGGTATATATATAATATACATTTTCATCGTTATTTTTAAATGTGAAAAAGTATAATTTTTCGGAAATTAATTTTGGTTTCAGAAATGCCACCCATAACAACGAACGATCGTTTTAAAAGTACTTTCGACGTTTGTGCAGGCGCTTGTTTCAGACCACCATGGTAAACTTTAAATTTATGTGAAAAGGGTATATTATATGGCGGTCTGAAACAAGCGCCTGCACAAACTTCGAAAGTACTTTTAAAACGATCGTTCGTTGTTATGGGTGGCATTTCTGAAACCGAAATTAATTTCCGAAAAATTATACTTTTTCACATTTAAAAATAACGATGAAAATGTCAAAAATTTTATTGTTAAAAAAAAGTTTATTTCTATCTAAAACCGAAATCGTTACAGGATTGTTAATAATTTTTGTTCAAAATTTATATTTTTTTTTGAAAAATCTTTAAATTTGTTTTTGAATTTAATTTACTAGTAGAAACTATATTCCTTTATTGCCCTCGCCCAAAGATTTGGTCCCTCAAAAACACGGGGGGTGAGTAAACGACGCGTCATTTAAAAACGAGTTATCCGATTTAGATCTTAGATAGCTCAAACTGAGCACAATTATCTCATTAGTATAAACATTAAAAATTGTTTTTAATAGGACCAATGGTCTGAGAAAAAAGAGAAACAATGGTCTGATTCGGACCAATTATTATTTTGTATTATTCACTAGATATTTGTGCATATTTTGAGCTATCTCAGAACCTAATCGGCTGAGTCGTTTTTGAAAACCGCGTTGTTTTCTGACCCCCCGTGGGTTTGAGGGACCAAATCTTTGGGAGAGGGCAATAAAGGGATATTTTAAATTTTTTTTTAGTTAATGTTTTTAGAATTAAAAATCGATTTAGCAAAGTTTTTCTGAAAATATTTTTTGGCAGTCTTTCTATAGATCGATTCATTTGAAAGAACTTTCGGCGTTTTTTACGTGCTTGTTCGTCATATCCGCCATGGTAAACCTTTCAATTTATACCCAAGATGTTAAAAATTGCGATGAGGTCACTGCAGCTGAGAGTCCGATCAACTTATTTAATGTTTCCAATCAAATCTGTTCCAAATGTACTCTGGTTTTTACCATCAATAAAAAAATAAGGTCACTAACAATAAAAATCAGGTGAACTTCCGTTATTTTGTCATTTAAATTCGTAGAAAATATACTGTCCTTTTTACAACAAATAAAACAAAAGGTAACTAGAAATGAAAATAATAGACTTTCATTATATTGGCATAAAAATTTGTAGAAAATGTAGTTTTTACTACCATCAAAACAAATAAAATAGAATTCTACATTTTCTACAAATTTTGATGCCAATATAATGAAAGTCTATTATTTTCATTTCTAGTTACCTTTTGTTTTATTTGTTGTGAAAAGGACAGTATATTTTCTACGAATTTAAATGACAAAATAACGGAAGTTCACCTGAACATTTGTTGTTTTTATCACGACGGTACCATTTTCCTGAAAATTTTTTCTAGAAATTTGGTTGATCTAATAATTTATTAAGGGTATCCCTGCTCCTACATTTTCTGCAGTTATGATGTCATAAAAATGCACCAATTCAATTTGTTTATGTTTTGACGCATAAAACAAACCAAATGACAAAAAAAGGATTTTTCTAAGTATTTTCTCAAAATTATGTTTCAAATAAATAACGTTTTTTCAAATTTGGACAACACTCTAGATATTCACAATATTCGTCCATGCCGTGTTATAGCCAACTTATCTTTTTCAGTGGTTGCCTCAGCTTTGATCTTTGAGTCTACTTTGAAAAAATCGAGAGAACTTTTTTTTCCGGATTTTCAGTGCTTGAAAAATTATATAATTTTGAGTTTCGGGTCGAATTGCAAAAAAACGCCATGTAAAATCTTTTGTTCTGAATAGCTTTGGCACAGTTTTGGCTAACTCTGCAAATTAACTGGGAGGAGTAGGATTTTTTCGAGGCGTAATGTCCAATAAAACGTTGGGTTCTTTTGCATGTTCTAAAAAAATATAAGCACTTTATGGGACAAAAAGCCACTGTAAAGTTTGTATACGTATTATACATGGTATTTGTTAAAATTAAGGTCTTCATCTTCAAAATATAACTCCAGAGGAGTACGAATCTTTGGTTTCCGGCTCAGGCTCTCCTTGTTTCGCTAATGCTCGCTCGGCGAGTGTATTCCACATGCCAAAAGAAGGTTTTGGCAAATTTTTTTCGCAATTGAAGGCTAGTTCTACACAACGGCTAATCTGAATTACTCTCGAGGCCCTGTTCGGCTAATAGCTCCTTTATCGAGATATTGGATCAAATTAGGAAGCAGGGGATACCCCTTAAGGCGAATTTTCGTATCTTTTTTTCTGTATGAAATTATCTTGACTAGCGAAGGAAAACTAAGCTCTGTTGATTCAATGCCACAAATAAGTGTAAATGGGTAACCAGTTTTTGTTATTTTTTTGGTCCGAAAAAAGTGATATATAACAATTTTAATTCGTTATTTTTCAACATGGTAAAAAAACAAATAATTATTTAGTGCGGGCAATTTATAAAAAATATAAATTTCGAACAAAAATTTTGGAAAACTTTGCGAAATATCTTCAATTTTTTTTTGTTGCACTTGAAATATGGCTCATTGTCGACAAATTCGATCGCAGTCAATAACGGACGTATTACCGAATACGGAAATTCAGAATATGGGAATAGTTTTTACGAAACGCCCAAATATATAAAACATTAAATTTAGAAACCGTCGAATCTAAAGATGATCGACGTCCTCATCGTCGATTATATGTCCCACCGCCTTCAAGGTCTGGCTCAGCTCCTCCAGTTGGGAATACTGCACCCGAAGTGAGGTCAACAAAAAAGAGCATAGATGATAGGTTGCAGGTAAATATGCTTTAAAAATAGTCCTTTGAAATAGTACTTTAAAAATATTTATTTTTCAAATCATATCCATATCATTAAAAACCATTTTGTACGACCATTATTCTAGCCGTTCTAAAGACCGTGAAAGTTTGATCACTATGGGATGTATCAAGTGATATATCATCAAAACTTTTAAAATTCTCAAAAAAATTTTAGTCGATTTATTCATGAAAAATGCAGATTTTCTAAAATATTTTTTTGGAACTTTAAAAAAATAATACATTTTTTTTCAAAATCTAGTATTTCGCGCTGTTAGTCTTTAACTTTGTAGATCATTATCTTGTTCCAGTACTGTTTTAACTGCATAAAGGGTATCCCTGCTCCTAATTTGACATATTCTCGTTAAATATTAGCCAAAACAGGGCTCTAGGGTTATAAATCAGATTAGCCAGTTTGTAGAACTAGCTCCAGCTTGCGTCATAAAGTTGCCAAAACTTTTTTTTTGCTTACACTCCGTGACACATAAAGGTAGCTACGATTGCGATTGTCCGTGGTTCTTTAAAAAAAAAGCTACCTAACTTATGTGACATAGCGAAACAAGAAGACATAACGGAAAATCTATCTCCTCCCAGGTTTTATATGAAAAAAACCTTAATTGATACAACCTGTTATAATTACTATTCAAACTTTACAGTGGCGTTTTTGTCGGATAAGTGCTTATTTTTTCTAGAACATGCCAAAACCACCGTTTTTGGACATTACGATCGAAAAATCTATCTCCTCCCAGGTTAAATTTGCAAAGTAGCTCAAAAATTTTGGCAAAAGCTAGTTCAAACCAAATAGAAAACTTTACAGTGCGTTTTTTTTGCATTTCGACAGAAAGTGAAAATATGAAATTTTCAAGGTTCAAGTGGGAAAAAATTTCGAAAAAAAATGTGCTTCGATTTTTTCGAAAGTAGGCTTCAAAAGAAAGCTGGGAAACACTGAAGAGAAAGTTGGCTTACGTCAACCCGTATTTTGAAGTTTAGTGGCCAAATTGACAGCAAACGTTATTTTTTGAACAATTTTGAGAAAAAATACTTAGAAAAAACGCAAAATTTTCGAAAAAAAATTTTTGTTGTCATTCGGGTTTTCATGCGTTCAAAACATAAACAACCATTGATTGGTGCATTTTATGACATAATAATTGCAAAAGTGTAGGAACCGGGATACCCTTAACCCCCTCACACTTTTTGACTATCTAAAGGCAAAAAAATTTTCGGACCGATACGGGCGCAGAAATACACCGTCACACAACCTACAATTCAAATAGTCATAAAGTCTTGCAATTTTATTTCCCAAAATATTGTTGAAATTTTATACGATTAGCCGTTCGAAAAGTTTTTTTTCCTACATTTTTTTAGGATTTTCGCCAAAATTTCCTAAAAAAAATTAATTGTGTGAAAACGATACATAATATCAAATAATGAGGAAGCCAGTTTTTAGGAAATTACTTAAGGATTCTTTGATATAAGTATATTTAATCTGTAGTCTCTATCACGAAGAATAATTTTTTCACAAGTGATTTTTATGAAGCTCAAAATAATGAAAAAAATTATTTTTCAAAAATTATTTTCGAAAGAATTGAACGGCAATTTCACCTAAATAAGACGACAAAGACAAATCGATCAATGATATAGAACATAACGTGGTACTGATTCATTTTCAGCTGATAGCAATATTTTTCACATTTTACTGCATATATTTGACCGCGCGGCGATATGAATAATTGTTTTTGTGAGCGATCGAGATATTCATATTGCAAATTTGAGATCCGCTATATAATAGCTAAAAGTTTTACTTGTAAATTTGTACTTTTATGTTCATGTAAAAATGTATGTTTTTCAAGAAAATACAAGGTGAGTGATACCTCTCTTTCTCTCGCTATCTAGTTCACAAACTTCGAAATTTAAAAATGTACGTGTTATTCACTTAATTCTATCCTTATCTCAATCAGTGACAAATAAGTTAATTTATCTTGTCCAGTTTCCCGTGATAAGCGCTCAAAGGAAAGGCCTTTAGATAGGCTTTTGGGTGTGAGCGAAGTTCTCGTTTCTGGGTGTGAGGAGGTTAAGGGTTTTTTCGATTTTTTCTTCACTCAAGTATTTTTTTCAAAATTAAGTTGAAAAATAACGTTTGTTTCAATTTTAGCACTAAAACTTCAAAATTTCGGCTTGACGTAAGCAAACTTTCTGTTCAGTGTTGGCTTTCTCTTGAGCCTATTTTCAAAAAAATCGAAGCACTTTTTTTCGAAAAATTTTTCACGTGACCTTCAAAAATTCATATTTTTTGTTTGGGGTCGAAATTTAAAAAAAAACCGCTCCTACGAAGCTTCTGTATGTTTAGAGCTAGCTTTTGCATAAATTTGAGTACATTTTGAAATTTAACCTAGGAGGAGATATATTTTCCGATGAAAAAGTCCAAAACCCGGTATTTTGACCGGTTTTTTACATATTCGAAAATAAATATAGCACTTATCGACATAAGCGCTCCTACGAAGTTTTGCATACTAATTATACAGCTTATGTTAAAATTTGGATTTATTTCAAAGTAAAACCTGGGAGGAGATAGATTTTCCGTTTTGGCTCAGGTGTCGCTTATGTGTGAAGGAGTGTGGTCATACAAAAAAATGTTGGCATATTTTTTTCGCAAGTTAAAGGCTAGTTCTACAAAGTGGCTAACCTTGATATTATTCTTGAAGCCTTGTTTGGTTGATATTTCATCGAGAATATGTCAAATTAGAGACCGGGATACCCTTAAACAAAAAATTGCATCCAAATAATGCATTTCCGGTCTGATGAGAAATTTCTAGAACTCACCAAAATTCTTGAAATTAGGAATAAGGGGAACTATCGGGGGTCTGTTCCGATATTCCGCCGGTCAATATGACACTTTCCCAAAATATTTTTGGTCTCTGTGTTCTGAAACACGCTCGTGCAGGTGGGGGTTAAGTAAACTGTTTTGATTAGGATAATAAATTGAAACTTTAGTTCCATGTTATTTTTTTAACAAGTTCAATTTTAACACTCACAGCGCGGAATACTAGCTAGGAATACTTTTTTTAATGTGTATAAATTTCAGAAGTATCGAAAAAAATTATTTTAATAAATTTTTTAGGCCGGTTGATTCTTATCCTGAAAGCTTCAGTTCTTTTACGGCCTTCAAGAACCTGAAGCCTTCCTTGATAATTTTCTTCGAATTTTTGAAATTTCGCTTTTCTGAGACTGTTGAAATTATGGTCATTTTTTTATCTGGTCAAATTTTCCGATCTTTTTGAAATTATGAGTCGGTTCTTAAAAAATAACACCGATCAACCGTTTTCAAAATATTGACATGTTATTTTCAGTCCCAATTAGAGTCCCGTATAAAAATTTACGAAAGCGAATCTGAAGACGAGCCTGTTAATCGTGTTCCCGAATTGAATCCACATGCTGCTTCTTTTGTCCCAATTTTCCAAAACGAAACGATAACACCCTTGAGGGGGATTAATTCATCTTATATACAAGCTACGCCAATTATAAACAGTCCTGTCATCCCGCCGTTCAATAATGTACAAGACAACAGCTTTAACCCTGACGTAAGTACGCACGTCATTATTGTTTCAGGTCGTACTAAGGCCTAGAGTGTAAACCGCAAAAAACTGAAACACGCATTTGGCCGACATATTTCTTCAGAAAGCATAAATTTAATTATTTTGGTAACAAATTTTTTTTTCAAAAAGGGTGCGCAAAGCATATTTATATAACTTTTGTATAACTTCTGACCATTTGTGACATTTTGGAAAATCCCTTAAAATCTGCAAAATATTTCTAAATTGAAGAAGGGAGCCTTCGACAGCTTATGAAGAAGCACTCTAAGTTACAAATTCCCAAATAATAATTCGGATTTTTAGTCGCGGCTGCGCCATAAATAAACTTAAATTAATTTAAATTCGCACAACCTAAAAAAATAATTAATGTCTAGCAAAAATGCGTCAAATCGACAATTTTTTCAATTTATAAGCTTGATACTAATATTTAGTTTAGGCTCGACCATTTATTCCATTTCAAGGAATTGAGAATCTTTCACTTCATGACGGGAGCGCTGCACAAGTACTACAAAGTCCTTCAAACGGAGTCTGTAATGGAATTAACGAAAATATTTATCAAGGTAAAAATGTTATAGAGACAATTTCGAATACATATATTTCGCTTGAATGTCATCATAATTTTTTCACTTTCATTATAAGCCTTATAATATAAGGGCTCCTAAAAAAACCACCTTGGTGTTGTGTTATATATTCAAGCACTTGAAAAGGGTCTTCTTCAATAGTACAGTGCTATGACTTTAAACGGTATGAATTGAAAAGGTATAGGTCCGTTTTTCGATTTCCGGTATATTACCGATTTTTCACCGGAAAACCGCTCTTAACGTTTTGAATAAAATAAACAGGGAAGGGTCCAAAAATTCTCAAGGTTCTCAAAAAAAATATCAAAACTGAAAAATAATCGGAAAAAAATTTTTCGAAAGAGAATTTTGCAGGGAATTTTAGGTTTTAAAGTTAAAAATCATATTTGAATTTACCCGCAAACTGCCGCAAATTTTATTTTAATCATGAAATTTAGGATTAGATAAATTAAACTTTCCCTCTATTATATTTTTCGGTTTCAAAGTTTGTCCGCCTACGCATTTTCGATGGTTAAATTTTCTCATCAAATGACCAAAATTTTTTCTTCAAAATTATTTATTCTGTCTAAAGTTTAGACTCTAAACCCAATTCGTTGAGGTCACGCTCTTGCCGTTTTTAATTGAAAAAATCAATATTTATCACTTTTTTAATCGATTAAGAAGACAGAAAAAAGGTTTTCTAGAGCGATTTTCTGACCGCCAGGGGGCCCATTTTTTTTTTAGTCGTTGGGATCATTTTATTTGGCTGCGATGACCTCCAGAGGTCAAAGAACACTCATGAAAACTTTTAGTTTGGCCCTTAGGCCTCCCGGTCCGCATCCTACCCATATTACGATATAATATGACTCATATTACACTAACTGTACCCTTACACCTCGGCTCGGCCAAAAATCGTTCGGATAAGGGTACACTCTTCTGACAACCAATCAAAACGGCGGAAATCAAGTGTAACCAGTTTGGAAAAAAGAAGGTAAAAACCTTACACCCTGTATATATACGTCATTATAAAAAGACATACAATTTATTTATCTAAGTTTCACTTTATTTAAGCATTTTCAGGATTAACTTAAGTTAAGGTAACTTTTTTTTTAGGGGAACCCACCCTGTCCAGCAAAAAACCGTTTCTCTATACCTACTACGGTTTTTGCTGGACAGGTTGGGTTACCCTAAAAAAAAAGTTACCTTATTTTGAGTTGAAAGAATTTAAACAATAATTTGCACAATACTAGAAATTCTACGAAATTTTTTTTTAACCCTTCTATGTAATTTTAAAAAGTTTAAATGCTGGTCATTTAACGAGGGGAGTTGAGTTCTTATAAGAAAGGCTTGAGTTTTGTCATGCTCTTTCGTGTGTCTGAATCCCCTCCCTATAATTTTGAAACTATTTTGAAAATAATCAAATTTTGCCTTGGGCGCACTTGTATAGTTTTGACCATTTTCAATAACAAACTTTTAGTATATAGTCGTTTAATAGCTTATCGTCTTATAGCTTAGGTAGCTATTTTTCAAACTCAACCCACCCTACTCAGTCATTTTTCTCGGAGACCATACTAGATATCAACAAACGTTTTTCTTCTATGTGTAGTCAAGTAAATTTGTGGCACCGAAGATTTTTAGTGTTTTTCCTGGTCAACCGGTTCACCGGTAAATGACGTTCTTAACCGGAAGTTCATTGGTTCGAATCTCAGTCAGCTCATTTTTTCCGTTTATTTCAATCGAAATGTATGTATTCTCGATAGTGACCGGTTGATAGGTGGTAATTTATTAATTTTAACGTGCAAGGAACAAGATTTTAAATAATTTTTATGAAAATTTTCCTTATATGCCTCAGAAAAATCGGTGATTTCAAAAATTGGTTACCGGCCAACCGGTTGAAGGAGAAAAAAAATGTTTTGGGTGCCACAAATTTACTTGGCTACACCTAGCAGAAAACCGTTTGTTGATATCTGGTATGGTCTTCGACAAAAATGACTGATTAGGGTGGGTGGAGTTAAAAAAAAGCTATATAAATAAGTTATAAGCGTTTAATCTCGACCAAAAATCGTACGAACGTTCAGATAAGGGTACAGTTAGTGTAAATGATTTCTATATTTCCTGATTAGGTAAGTCAAGGGGGTAGCTTACAAACGGCTTGCATGAAAACTTGGGAATATAGGTAGATTTTTTTAGCGAATTTAATATAATTGTCTAAAAGACCACTTTCAATATAGTAAAGGTACTGAAATTTACTTTCACTGCGTTTCTTGCCAACATTATGAAAAAAGTTTAGCGAGAAAAAAAAGAGAAAATTCTTTTCAGTATATTAAACCGCACCAAAAATCAACTCTTATTTATGAGCATTTCCAATGCCATTTTTCGATTTTGAAAAATAAATTTAAGAATTACTTACATAGTATTCATACTGAGGCTCTACCTTAATTAAAAACCCAAACCCCAGACCTGAATATTCCAGAAAAAGGAAAAAAATTTTTTCTCTCTTTGCCAAAAAATTTCTAATTTTGTGAATGTATTTTTCGAGCATAAATTTACTTTTGATAATGGAAATATAAACACCTTAAAGTTCTAGATTCCTAACTTCAATGGTTTTAATACATTAAAAATTTTGTTATTAAAAAAAATGAAAATGATAATAATTGCATGTTTTGGAATTTTGTAA
Source organism: Oikopleura vanhoeffeni (assembly GCA_004367855.1). Taxonomy (NCBI): domain Eukaryota; kingdom Metazoa; phylum Chordata; class Appendicularia; order Copelata; family Oikopleuridae; genus Oikopleura; species Oikopleura vanhoeffeni. The sequence continues at coordinate 26,917 of SCLH01002183.1, read as the reverse complement.
TGGCCCAAGTTTTATTTTAAGCTCATCGATCAGAAAATAGATAAATCATATGATAATACTTGGATGCGCAGCAGGAACCCTATAGGCTATAGGCTTAACTTAAACCGTTTATAAAAAGTTTCTTTAATAATCGCCACCGAAAAAAACGATTCCAAACAAAAAAGTATTTTTTTTGCCCTTCTAGTGGTCAGAAAGTGAGTGTCAATAAACCTCATTTTCAGCACTAATTTAAATTTTTGTCAAAATAAACTTATTTTATTCGAGTTTTTATGATAACGACCATACTCACAACAAAATTTGCAATATTATGGAAAAAAAATTGAAAAATATGTTTAAAAAATTTTGGGTAATTTGTACATAAAATGCGTAGGCGGAAGATTCTGAATTTACTGTAAAACTTTTCACAGCTCTTCCCAGGTTCAATTTTTCGTCTTCACAACAGTACACTTGTAAAATTTTCAGGAGAACAGGAAAAAATCAAAACAAAATTTCCCTAGCAAATCCCAGATCACCGTCCCCAATTTAAAGAAAAAAAAATATTTTTGCCGGTAAAAATCGGATTTTTGAAAAAAAAATATTTTTATTTTTCCATTTTGAATTCTGCCCAATATTTTTTTTAAGTTTTTCCTTGATATCAACTGTTCAATAGCTAAAAATTTGCCCGCTGCGCATCCTAAACATGACACACCTGGACGAATTTTATTTTTGAATCTTTGTTAAAAGATTCCTGATTTTTTGCAACCTTCCCTGTCAATTTCATTAAATACGTAAGAGCAATGCTCAAGAAACCGATAAAATGCCAATATCCCCATAAAATATAAGGTCTATGTGTTTTAAAAGAAATCGGCTCAGTCGAGGAATAATAAACATACCATTAACCCGTTTATCTATAAAAACCTATTAATTTCAGGCGCTAAGCCGAGTGCTGTTAAAACGACGCCTTTATCACAGTTTATAAATTGTCCTGAATTTATCCCAGGAAAATCAAGCAGCACCAAACCAATCACAATTTTATCCGAAACCGAACCAAAACAGAAGAATCAAAAACGTCCGAATTCTGCCTATGTCCCGCCTCATTTGCGTGGGAGAAAGGTAAAAAAACTATTATTAATCACCAAAATGACTATTGATATTATTGCGATTTGAACACGTGAACTTTCGTGATAGAAATATATCACAACTGTGATAGCTTTTTAAATGGAAGATGAGACATTCAGCCTAAAGAAGTAGGTCTGTTTTTAAGATACCTCGTATTTGTCGCAGAGATACTTAAGGTTGTATAGGCAGTCCATATCTATTGAACTGGAAGTGCTGTCAACTTAATTTCACGATTTCTGATCGTGGCCTGTTTAGATATATGAATTTTAAAAATTGTGAAAAAAAATTCAAAATTTTCCAAAAAAATATTGAAATTTTTTCTAAGTGTCTAAAATGAGAAAATGTTTTTTGCTCTTGCGCGAGAACGGTAAAAAATTTGGCCATAGTTTATAATCCCGTTTCCAGAAACATGATAGTTGCGAATCATTTGATACTACTGAAAATTCGATACGATGACCTTGAGCTCAAAAAATAATTTTAAAACTGTGATCCTGGGAGTTAAGGGAGTAACCGACGGACGCTATATCTCGGAACTCAGACATGAGAAAAAGTTAATTTTAGCTGCATTCTCATTTTTGATATCGATTTCATTCCAAAAAAATTAAAAAAAAAATTTTTCGATATAAAAAAATTTCATAAATTTCGTATTTTTACGAAGTATTATTTTCATTCACTTTACTGTATCTTTGAAAGTATTTATCCGTTGAATCTAATTTTGCTTGCACATTTTGCCTGTGAATTCAATCTTGAATGAANGTTTATCTATAAAAACCTATTAATTTCAGGCGCTAAGCCGAGTGCTGTTAAAACGACGCCTTTATCACAGTTTATAAATTGTCCTGAATTTATCCCAGGAAAATCAAGCAGCACCAAACCAATCACAATTTTATCCGAAACCGAACCAAAACAGAAGAATCAAAAACGTCCGAATTCTGCCTATGTCCCGCCTCATTTGCGTGGGAGAAAGGTAAAAAAACTATTATTAATCACCAAAATGACTATTGATATTATTGCGGTTTGAACACGTGAACTTTCGTGATAGAAATATATGACAACTGTGATAGCTTTTTAAATGGAAAATGAGACATTCAGCCTAAAGAAGTAGGTCTATTTTTAAGATACCTCGTATTTGTCGCAGAGATACTTAAGGTTGTATAGGCAGTCCATATCTATTGAACTGGAAGTGCTGTCAACTTAATTTCACGATTTCTGATCTCAACGTGGCCTGTTTAGATATATGAATTTTAAAAATTGTGAAAAAAAATTCAAAATTTTCCAAAAAAATATTGAAATTTTTTCTAAGTGTCTAAAATGAGAAAATGTTTTTTGCTCTTGCGCGAGAACGGTAAATAATTTGGCCATAGTTTATCATCCCGTTTCCAGAAACATGATACTTGCGAATCATTTGATACTACTGAAAATTCGATACGATGACCTTGAGCTCAAAAAATAATTTTAAAACTGTGATCCTGGGAGTTAAGGCCCGAAATTTAAACGTCGGGCGAAACCATTTTTTTCTAAATTGCCTCGAAAATGTTCTGTATGCATAAAAATGAATTCATAAATACAACGAAAAAAAAATTCGACTTTTAGTGGCCAAAAACGACACTTTTCGTTATTTTTGAAGCACTTTTAAGGTGAAAATGGGAAAAACGACGATACCAGTTTTTGTTATAAAAATATGCATTATCTGTGAGAAAATCAAATTGTTTTGCAATAAGGCGAAAAAAAATACGACTTTCAAAAAAAATTTTTGCTCGCGGTCAACCCAATTTACCCGTTGGTCGAACATGCTATGAAAAAAATTAGAAGTAAAATGTGTTCCAGAGATTACGAACTACTATGNCTGAGATTTTTATAAGATTGTTATGAAAGAATAAAAACTTATGAGCCTTCGAAAAAGCCTTTCCAGCCTATACAACCCCCTTAAGAATCTGTACATACGATCTTTATGAAAAACGATTCCGGGCAGAAAAAAAGTCTTTGGTCATCTAGTCGTCAGAAGATGACTTTTTAAGGGGTACTGGTCGCAATTACAAAGTGTACTACCCCAAATTATCAAAAAAAATTCGCATTTTTCGGCGTTTTCCAAGAAAATTTTGGTCATTTCGAAGGAATGTCGGATTCTAATTTTTTTGTAAAAATTTTCCCAGGTCCAATTTTTTGTCTAAATTTGTCAAATTTTCAGGAGAACAGTAAAAAACAAAATGCCATGGCGCGCCACATCACCAGCCTCAAGGGAAAAACCGGTATTTTAACCGGTAAAAAATCGGATTAAAAAAAAAATCATTTTGAATTTTGCCCAAGATTTTTTTTTCGTTTTTTTAACAGCAACCGTTCGAAAGTTAGAAATTTGCCCGCTGCGCATCCTACTCATGATCTAACTTTTATGCTGCGTGGTGTAGCATTCGATAATTTTTAGTTCATTTTCCGAATTGAAATGACTTAAAAGAAAAAACCCTAACCATGCGTAATAATTTGTTTAGGGAAGTATAAAAGAAGAAAAAGATGAACCTCCAAAAGTCCTCACTGCCGATCAACTCGATCGTCTTCGGGTAAGTTCGCTTTTATTTCTAATACTAATATATTTTATTTCAATCTCTCTTAGAACCAAGAAAAGAAAGAAAAGGCTATGACTGAAAAATTCAAAATTGAGGCCGAATTGGAAAAGACTAATTGGGCAAATAATCAAGAAAAAACGACAAAAAGTGGATACGACAGTTTCAAAAACAAAAAAATTAAACGAAATCGGTAGGTCTTCAACATGTTTTTTTATCTACTTTTATTTTCAGCTTCTTCTGGTAAAATTTTCTCTGTCTTGAGACACATAAATACGTTAATACCAGACGATTATTATGGTTCCAAGATTATAATTGTAGCTGCATAAAATTTCAGGAAGAGTTTTTCGTAAAATTGTACATGTATAAGTGTCCGTCTATTAGCACAATATGGGCAAAATATGGCCAAAACCTACTTTTTTGATGTAAATTGTTTTTCGTTAAATGTCCATCACGTCGTTTTTTAGTTATGCCTAAATTGTTGCATTGAATAGATTGAAAAACTAGACATAAGATGAAGTTGTATGATAGCTCATTCGATAGCTGGTACTTGAAACTAACTAATGCACTTAAGGGGGTGGGTGTCGGTTTTTTTTGAGCCCTTTATAGAATTAATTTATGATACATTAACAGCGGTTATGACTAAAGTTGCCCCAAGGAATCTCATGGTGGCAATTATTTTTTTCAAAACAATCTAGAACAAAATCTAGAATTTTCAAAATTCGAATATTTTTTTGCTTTAACCCGCATAAAACAGGTATTCCACCATGATATAAACATTTTTTATTGGTGAATATGACCCACCGAAAACGATGCATGACATTAAAATTATCGTAAATGTCTTAATCGAATTCTAGAATTTTCAATTATTTTTAAGCCAAAATGTTAAACCTAATTATCGAATTTGACGCTGATTGGTTAACAATTTTGATTAGCTGTAAGCCAACTTTTTGATCAGTGAAATCTCAGCTTCAATTTGGTGGTACTTTTGTTTCGATCAGACGAACTTTTTTTCGAACTTTTCATTTCCGGTTTACTCCAAGTCAATTTTCTAGAATTCTAGAATATAAATCAAAAATTCNGCGGTCCAATAAACCGACGATTTTTGTCTTAAAAATCTATCTCCTTCTAGGCTTAGTTTCAAAATGGGGCCAAAAAATTTTTAAAGTACACCTTGTAACATGCCTAAGATTCATAGGAAGCTTTTTTTCTAAAATTTCCATTCATACTGAAAAATATGACTTTTCGAAAAAAATGTGCTTCGATTTTTTGGCAAGTAGGCTCAAAAGAAAGCCAGTTAAACACTGAACAAAAAGCAAATCTTAACAATCAATATTTTTTGACTTTAAATTCTGAAAAAAATACTATGAAAAAAACGCGAAAATTTCGATATTTTTTTTGGTGATTTGATCGGAAATAGATTTTGTTGACATCCCGAAGCAATTTGGTGCATTTTCAAATGAAAATTGCCTCTAAGTCTTCATAAAAATCAGACATGACTACCCTTTAAGGGGGTACGTGACTCTGATTAAATAAAGGCCTGAGAGGCATTAAACATGCTTCAAATTGATACAGGGTGAAAATTAAGTGTACTACGAACCCAGTCATCAAAAAAAAATTCGAAATTTTCGCATTTTTTCTAAGTATTTTTTTAAAAATGAAGTTTGTAAAATGGGCGACGTGTTCAACATTACTGATAACGTAAACTATACCCCTGAATTTGCTCCGATTTGGCTGAGATTGTCGGTAATTTAACTATGTGGAATAAAAAATTGATTCATGCGGAATATTCAGGATTCGGAATTCGCTGATGGTGATTTTCCATCTCCTTTATCTATAAATTAAGGTACTAAAATTAGTATAGCATGAGTGCCTAATCAGTTAGGGTAAGAACTGGTAGTTTGGTTTATTGAATTTCAATTTTTTTTTAGTAAATATTTTTAAGTTATAAATTCGAGTGCTTTGGAATTAAAAAAATTTCAATTCATTATAGGATTTAAAGAACTTTTTTTTAGTTTAGTATCGTTTTGTTCTTTCAATTTTGTCACGTGTTTTTAGTAGACTTTTAAGCTTATTGTTCAATCATTTCGTTATCGCACGAAATAAACATAATTTACATGAAAGGAATTTAAAGAAGTAATTAATTGTGAAATTTTTGAATATTATGAATATTAGCAGAATTTTTTGGGGCATTAATGTTTATTCATGACTTAACGAAGACTTGTTTGATCTTTTTTAAATTTTAAAAGGAAATAATAGTTAAATCTGTAAAAAACTACAATAGTTGACATATAATATTATTTTCTAATCAGAGAAGTTTACTGGGATGGATATTATATTAGCTTATTTTTATATAGATTGTTTACATTCGTGTTGTCGATGAAAATATTAATTAAGCCTATATAAGGTGATGTTCTAAGTAGTTCCTACAACTGGAAAAGAAAATATTGATGAAAAAAATATGCAGACTTTATACAATTTCAAACAAATGAAACAAAATTTGAAATTTTTGCGAAGTTTTTTTTTGTGAAAATTCTTTCTTTTCCAAATGGTCTGAAAAGCTGCAAAAATATTTCAGCAAATTTTTTCCTTGTAGAAAATAATCGGAAAAAATTTCAAAAATTCGCAAAAATGTAATTATGACACATCTATTCAGATGTGATGTAACACAAAAGTGTACTAATAAGTTTAAACAAGCGGTTAAGTTGAAAATATCATTTTTGTGGACATCATACGGCACCCTGTTTCTTCACTAGTTAGTTTATTTTTCTAACACAATAGAAGGTTTTGAGCCAAAAATATAATTGAATTTTTTATTTTTATCTAATAAATTGTGTTAATTAATTTACTAAGTGACGTTGAGCCAAACTAAACCGATTTGGCAGTGTGTATATAATTAAGATAGTTGAAAAACCAAAGATCGCTATACTGATCACGTGACACGAAATAAAATTTTTTCATAATTATTTTTTCCATTTGGCAATATAATTATTGTCATTCAGAAGTGTCAGAACAATCCCCATAAATTTGTATAATGGTAGCTTTAATGGTGGAAAACCCATATATACTTGTCATGTAACGGTTAGTACCGGAAGTTACCACTTTTTGGAATTCCTCAAAAATTCATGCTTGAAATTTGAGTTATATTAAAACGATTGTTTCAAAAAGACCTACATATTGACTAATATACCTATAAACATTGCATTTCCGGTAGGTATACGGACAGTGATAAAGTTTTAAAACGTCCAAAGAAATTTCCCTTGAGATTGAAGTAAGTCAAGATATATTGTGTTTTAATATTTCACATAGTAATCATTAAAAGAATCAATGCAAGCAGACCGAAGTAACTGGTGGCCAAATGGTTATTACATAACAAATTCGCTGTATTCTTTGTGACCCGAATAAGTAACTAAAAATATTATAAATTTACTATAGTTCCATAAAAATTTTGTTCAAGAATGGTTTAAGGGTGGGTTCCGGTTTTGTTTGAGCCCTTTATAAATTAATTTATGATACATAATAGTCGGTTAGGACTAAGTTGACCAAAGGAATCCATGGTAGCAATTAATTTTTCAAAACAACAATAATCTAGAATCAAAATCGCAATTGTTGATGCACATAAGACATTGTGTTGTTCCGACAAACTCGGTTACCATAGTGAACCATTATTTTTGGTACATATGAATCCAACCAAAACGATTGCATCGTACGATAAATTTCGGAAATGTCTTAATGCGAATTCTAGAATTTCAAATATTTTAAGAACAAAATGTTATAGCCTAATTATCGAATTTGGACGCTGATGGTTAGAATTTTTGATTAATGAAGCCACATTCTGATACAATTGAAGATCTGCTCAATATGTGTGTTTTGTTCCGATCAGACGAACTTTTTTTTCAATTTCATTCCGTTCATATAGCTCTATATTTCTGAGAATTCGAGGATTTATTCAGAATATTGCCTTCTCGATTACTTTACGCATTATATTTATTACCTAGGTCGAAAAAATTGGTTCATCTTATAACATTCGTGCTACCAAGAAGATAGGCATTTGACAGGTCCGAAAAAACTGCAAAAAGTCGCGTTCAGTTGAGATTCTAGTAAGAAAAAAGATCAAAAATCGAATAAAATTCTATCTCCTAGTACATTTATGTCTCATTTTATTTCGTCTTAACTGTTGTGTAGATTGTTGAAACGCTTTGTAATGTGGGGCTCAAAGAAGAATAGATTTTAAAAAAACGTTTAGTGCTCTGAATGACTTCAACCACTGTGGTGGGTGATGTAACAAGGAATGGGACTTTGAGATGTGTATCAGTTAGACGAAGGCTATAGATTACAAACCGAGTATCCTCAGATGTTTTTACAACTTGCCTAGAGTTTGATTGAGGCGTGATGAAGGTTAGAAAGCGCACCCACCACTCTTAAGTCGCTTTTTTTGCATCAAGTTTAGAAAGGCATTAGAACAGCTTGAACGATGTAGAATTTGCGACATGACCCGGATTAGTAACTAAAGAAATATAAATTGTAAAGTGAATTGAAGATTTTTGTCCGATAGCACGGTCGTTTTCCTTAAAATTTTTACTAAAAAATTGGAAATTTTCACATAACAAATATACATTCTCCTTGAAAGTCGTTATGGAATCATGCTGATGATATTTTTAGGTACCGTTATTAATGTAAAGGCGATGGAAAAATAATCGAATGCCAATCAGCGGGATTTCGAAAATCTGGAATATTGCATCGTGAATCAATTTGTTCTTTCCCAAACGATTACTTAATAATTCCCAGAAATCTCACCAAATTCGGAGCAAAATTTAGAAGGTAGTTGTACGTATGCCGAGAGAAGTGGCTTGACACGGTCTGGCAGTTTGCTTAAATTTGACGCATCAAAACTTAAAATCTCTCGATGTAAGCAAACTCTTCCTCATCAGTGTTTACTGGCTTTCTTTGAGCCTACTTTTCGGAAAACATCGAGCACTTTTTCTTTCGTATAATTTATTCGAAAATGACCAAAAATTCAATATTTCGGACGTTGTAGCTGAAAGTGAGAAAAAAGTACCGTGAGTCGTTACATTTGTTCTTAGAAACTTGATAAACATTTGAGAATTTTTGCAAAGTACTAGGAGAGATAGATTTCTGCAAGTTCTGATTGTGAAAAATGTCGGTTATTTGGCGACGGTTCTAGATTGTTCCGTGCCGGTAATAAAAAAAAAGCCCGTGAGAAAAGATGACATACGGATCGTACTGATGACCTCTGTAAAATTTGACTCAATTGATATACCGTCTGGATGGAGATAGTTTTGCGTTTGGAAAAGCCTCTTGTTACCATAATGTGACTATTTGGTGTAATGGTCAAACAATATTTGTTGATCGTATTTTTTCACAAAGTTAAGGATAGTTACAAATACAGCTTTCGGTTTTTTCACTGGAGCTCTTATAATTCAGTAATTCACGATAAATGTCAATTCAGGCGAGTAGTCCTAGGGACCGAGCACTTAGTACTTGGCTTTAAATCCGGGGCTGCGGGTTCGAACCCAACTCTCTTGGTATTTTTAATTATCAGATTTAGTACTCGTTTTTTTGAAAAAGGTTGAGCGCAGTCCGACCGGATCCAAATCTTTTTGTTCTAAATAAGAATGTATTCTGGCGTTCTTTTTTAAAGAATTTAGTCTCGAGAGCCTCTGCAGAAACCCTCGCGGCATACTTACGCAAATTCGGCTTTTTGTTTGAAATGTTGGAAACACAATTTTGCCACCTGGTTGTGGTCTGATAATTTTTTAATTGACAAATTCTTCTTAGTTAGGGTCGATAACATACTAGTATAGGTGAAATTTATTATGTATAGTCAACTTGAAAAACGAGAAATCCCCAGTGGCCGGTCCCTACGCATACCCCTTAAGTCTGGACCAGTACCCTTAATAACCGGTTTAAACTAAGAATTATCGGTAACCGGAGAACGACAGTAGATAGGATGGCGATTCTAGTTGAAAGAGACTTGCAATTTTACGGCGAATATATTCTGGGGTCCAATATTGAAATGTGACCCCATTTGAGGTCAAATTACAAAATGACTCATTTGGGGTCATGTTACATATCATTCAATAGATAATTTTATTTTGAATTTGAATCTGCAAAAATATTTCTTCAAAAATATAATATGACTCCAGAATCATCGAAACAAGGTTTATAGGTAGCTCAGAACTTGATTTTTTCAAAAGTTTTCCCAATTTCAACATTATTACGTTAAAAAACGAGGTCAATGTTTTTAATTATCACACTAGGATTCCGAATCCATTATTGAAAATTATTATCTAAAAAAATTATCTGAGGAATCTGACGATTCTATTACTGATGAACTACAACAAACGAGGGGTTGTTTTTAACTTACGGTTTCACGTTCCGTAGGTAGCGCATAGTTTTTTCGGTTCTCTGAAATTTGAATCTACATATAGTGACCGAAACAAATCTGGAGATCCTGGGAAAAAATTTTGAAAAGTTTTAGAGTCCGACAATTCCTACGAATGACCAAAATTTTTCACAAATTTTCCAAAAAATTTCTTCACAAAATGTTTAACTTTTAAAATTGGCAAATTTTTTTTTGTAGACACGGCTTACTTCTGAAAATCAGGGTAAATGGAGTTCTTTATATAGCCAAAAAATCGAAATTATGCTCTAACAATGGCCGTTTTTAAAATTCATTTCTGGACAACTAGCATGGCCAAAACAAAATCATTGTGCCGGAATTCGTTTTCTCTTATTGGTCAACAATCCCCGTTGAGAGTCAAATATTTGTATTCAACTACTGTGTTCTCTCGTTAGTTTACCGGTGCGCGTCCTAAATATATTCAAATATTTCAATAATATTCTATGGGTGCGTACTAAATTTGTGAATAAAGAAACAACAATATTCTTGAAACGATATTCTTACCCTGACAACAGGCATTTTGGTACATTCTTCACAATTATTCTGGAAGAACAAGGTAAAAGCGAATCTTCTTATCTAAGTCACGTTTTTTTTTAAAGGAAGTCACCCTTACTCATGACGATTGACGGTGAAAACCCGAACTGCAATCTAAAAAAACGGTTTTTTTCATTCAACTGCAACTAAAAAGAGGTCAAATGGAAAAATTTTTTATTTTTTCTTTCATTCCGGTTTACGGTGAATCACCTTCTAACCGGAAATAACCGTTTTCTCTTCAATAGACACATGGTCAAATACCGGCAACAAATTGCCCATTGATAGAATTTCACGAGGAATATTCTTGGTCATCGAATTTTTTGGACATGTGACACCACTTGGTGTCAAATTACCAATTTATTCAATAATCCTGATAACGGCATGAAAATTACTGCACCGGGGAACTTTTGGAGACAAAATTTTTGCGAATAACCTATTTTGTTGACATTGTGACACCAGCCTGGGGGTGTCCCAAATTACATTTCTTCAATGTCTTGAATAATCGGAATATAAGATGAACAACTGTCACCTGGGTTAACTTTTAGAGAGAAACATTTTTGGATAATGTTTTTTCAACATCGTGCACCACCTGGGGTATGTTAACAATTTTGTATATGTCTTGCAAATAAGGTCCTGATAACTGAGGCATTGAACTTACTCACGGGGTAAATTTTGGAGCGGGAAAAATTTTTGCGATTAATGATTTTTGACTGTGACACCACCTAGGGTGTCAATTACACATTTCTTTAGTAACATCGAGATAGCCCAGGCAATTGAAAACCTCGAGGTATACACAACTTTAGTGTCATATTATAAAGGAACTTAAAACTATATATTTACAAGACAGGCGGTAACTTTATACGTTGATAATTTTCACACAAATCGGAGGAAAAGTATCTATTTATATTATTCTTAATTTCAATAGCCTTTTTTTCTAACGTTTTTATCATTTTCTAGGATGACGAATTTTTTGCACAATTTTAGAAGAAATTGACATACGAGGGAAAAGCTGTTGTTAATAAAAAACTTATATTATTCCATTCAATTATTTGTGTAGCTCCCTGATTTTAGGCAGAGCAGCGCTCAAGTGCAACAACTTACTGTTTTTGCAATATTCGATCACAAAATTAGTATTGTCGTAGAGATTATTTCGAAAAATTTTGATTCTAGCGGTCTGTCGCTACTAAAATCACTCGGCTGAATTTGAAATAAGTAAAACGTTTTAGTGCACGTTCGTGATTTCAGACTTTGACGTTATGGTGTCAGAAAGAAATTTTCAGTTGTCAGATTTTTCTATCAATGATGAGAAATATTTTTCAAAAGGAAATTGTTGATGAGATGGCCCTTGTTTTATGTTCACCATATAAATTTGCTGTTACGATAAACGAACTTTGCCAAAATTTGCAAGTTTAGACAAATCGGGCAAAAAAACTCTTTTGGGAAAAAACTCATACATTACAATTAAGAGTGAAAACATTTAAAATATCATTTAATTTCAGACTATTCGAATGCTTTTAGCTGAGGGTGAAAACTCTTTTAATTTTCGCCAATCCTTAGTAAACGAAAAAGGTTTATATTTAAGCTTCAAAAAACATTTATTATCACAATTAATCTCTAGTATTTTGTTTTCTCGAAGTTGGTTTTACTAACGACAAACAGAAGTAATAAATTAATATGTTACAGTAATTAACGC
>SCLH01002182.1:397925-428429 GCA_004367855.1 Oikopleura vanhoeffeni | reverse complement strand
TTTGACTTAGAAAAATAGAAATTTCGCGAGATTTTTTACAAATTTTTTACATCGAAAAATTTTTTTTTTAATTTCTTGGATTGAAACCGATAACAAAATGAGAATGAGATAAAAATTACTTTCTTAAGCCATTCTGAGGCCGCAAATTTAAACTCGCGTGGGGTCTGCCATTAAGAAATTATTTGATTATTATTTTACAATATTAAGCCAAATATGTGTACTGTGGTTTGCGTCTTAAGGAACAGCTGAGATTTTGCCATATTGTCCTTATTTTTTAAAATTGCTTAAAAATTCAAAAATAACGGTGAAAGCTGAAAACATAAGCCAAAGTTTCGGGTAATTCGTAACAATAAAAATATTTTTTGGAGGAAAACAATCAGTGAAGACCTTTTTTTTTTTTTTTTTGCTCTTCGGCTCAAAAAATTTCGAAAAAAGAGGTCATTTTATAGAAATTTTGGCAAAAACAAATAGTGAAGACCTTTTTTTTTTTTTTTGCTCTTCGGTTCGTAAAATTTTTTCGGAAAAAGAGGTGTTGTATAGATTATTGTTATGAAAAACACCCTATTTAGAGAACATTGCAATTCCTTATTGTCCATAAGTTGTCCATGTTCTATTTTGCCATAGTGTCCTAAAGATTTGCAATATTCACTTTAGGTTTGCCATAGGTCTTAGATTCACTAGTATTCCATAGGTTTGCCTAAGTTTTGCCCTACCTAGCGTTTTTGCCACATTGGCTCTAGATTTTTGCATATGTCCTTAAACATTAAAAGAACAATTTCGAACAAATTTCACAGCTCACATATGGCGAAAATTAATTAGTGAAAACATGGCAGAATTAGACAAATATAGCAAAACCTGAGGACAATATGAATTGAAGGAAAATGAGAAAATGCACAATCGTAAGGACAAAGTCTGGGCAGAATATGAAGCAAGATGGACAAGAAATTTAAGCGTCAATCTGGCAAAATCTAAGGTCAATTGAGTTTAAAAATTTAAGGACAATATCGATATTGGTTCAAGTACTGGAAAAATTTAAGGAAAATATTCGCCGAAATTTAAGGACAATATGGCAAAAAGTGAAGGGACAATTATTGCAAAAATGTTAAAGACAATCTATGGAAACGTAATTTAAAGGACAATATGCGCAAAAATATTACTGTGATGTGCGTCTTTGAGGGACAGGTGGATTCTTCTCTCAAATTGTCCTTAGCAAACCAATTGTCAATAGACTTTTTTTTTGCTCTGTCACTGTTTTTGAAACCCGTAAAAGGGGTCGTTTCTATAAATTTTCAATAAAAAGTGTGTATTTTCTAAAAAGTTCTCATTTTATTTATGTACAAATGCCTAATTTTCCTTATTATTCTTCCAACATTGGTCATCTATATATCCCCCAGAAATATCCTACTTTTCCCTAAATTGTGCCTTATGATTTCCAAATTGATTCCTTACATTTTCCTCACAACTTATTCACTTATTTTCCAAATTGTTCCTAATTTCCCAATTATGCCTTATATTGCCGCAAATTAGTCCTAATGTTTCCATAATATTCCTTATATGTATCCCTAAATTGTCCTAAATTGTCCAAATTATCCTTAATTTTCCTCAAATTGTCGTTTTATATTCTCATAATTGTCCTTATATATTTCCCGCCAAAATTGTCCTACTTTTACCCATAATTGTCCTTTATATTTTCGCAAATTTGTCCCTAATTTCTCAATATTATTCTTATATTTTCCAAACTGTCGTTATATTTTCCCAAATTGGCCTGTATATTCCCAAATTGTCCTAATTTCTCCCAGTTGCAATTTGCCTCTGTCCAATTTTCCCAAATTGTCGCTATACTTTCCCAAATTGTCTTATTTCCAATCCAAATTAATTGTCCTAATTTTCCCAAATTGTCCTAATTTTCCTGCAAATTGTCCTTATATTCCCAATTGTCCTTATATCTCCAGCATTGTCCCTTCTATATTTTCCCAAATTGGCCCCTTATAATTACAAAATTTTCCTTATATTTCCTCCAGACAATTAGAAATGTAAGGACAATTTTGGGATATAAGGACAATTGCGGAAAATTAGGAACCAATTTGGGGGGGAAACAATTAGGGACAATTGGGAATTCAGGACAATTTGAGAATATAAGGACAATTTGGGAATATAAGGCACAATGATATGGGAAGACAAGAATTGGGAAATATAAGGACCAATTGGGGATATAAGGACAATTTGGGGAAAATTAGGACAATTGAAAAAATGGGACACATTTGGATAGCAACATGGAATATAAGGACATTTGGAATAGAAGGACAATTTATGGGAATTTGGGAAATATAAGGAAATTTGAGAATATAAGGACAATTTGAAATATAAGGCACATTTGGAATATAAGGGACAATTTGGGATTATAGGCACATTTGGGAATATAAGGACAGTTTTGGGAATATAAGGACAATTGGGAACTATAGGACAATTTGGGAATAAAAGGCAATTTGGGAAAGAGGAATGAGAATTAGGACATGTTGAGGAATATCAAGGACAATTTAGGGATATGCACATGGTACAGGAATTTGGGAAATTTTGGTTCGAGATGAGAATCCAAAATTGTTAGAAATTTTTGATATGAATTTTAAGTTTTATATGTTTTTAGACAAATGTGTATTAACCAGTAGTTTTGACATAATTGATATTCAAAATATAATTGATAACAAAGTTTGATGAAACTTGAAATTTCTCATGAAAAATTGTATTACAACATAAAAAAAAATAATTGAAGATCAATTTTGATTTCTCAAGAATTATTTGTGAGAATTTTTCGAAAATATTTCTGAGGATATTGTCACTAACTAATGTGAAAATGAAAAGTTTTTCGATTTTAATAAAATTCTTCCAACAAAAACTTTTGAGATTAATTTTTATTTTTTGAAAAAAATCTCTAGTTTTGAATTCAATTTTTATTAAATTTAATTTGGTTTTATATTCCATTTTTAGTGTGTTGATTAAAAGATTTGAATCAAAATGTTTATTTTTTGTACTTTCTTAATTTAAATCTGGATTTTGAAAAAATGGGAGAAAGATTCAAGTTTCGAATCAATTTAAAATTAATTTCATTTTGCACAAAAGCGCACCTACACCTCAGTGGATCGAAATATTAAGCCAAATTATTTGCGTACATAATCCCGCAACAAATTGCTACGTCAAAGTTGTCTAAGCGGGCGTGTTTTGAAAAATTTAGCGTGAAAGTTAGACGCACGTCCGCGCTTAGCAAAAATGTTTTGAACTGGACTAAAAATTATAACCATAAAGACAATTTTTGAAATTATTACCCTTTGGATTTATTTCCCAAATTGTCCTTATAGACGCCCATTCACAGTAGCAAATATAGGCAATATTTATTGATAACACCAGCTGTTCCTTGAAAAACTTCGTTAAAACACCTAGTTTTTTCGAAAATTTGATAAAGAGCACAAAAAAAGTTTCCATTATTCTTCAAGTGCCGAATCAACGATTAACATTTGCCCATAGTTAGGGAAAATATTTTTAACATAAAACATTTTTCGAAAATTTTCCAAAAAGTATTGAAATTCGTCTGAAGTTGTCTAAAATGCAGAAAATGTTGTTTGGCTTTTGGCGATAACGGTAAATAATTTGCCATAAGTTTATAATCCCATTCCGAAACATGCGTTGCGAATCGCTTAATACTATTTAATTTTGCTAACTCAGAAAAAAATGTTTTCAAATATTAAGAATAATTTCAAAAAATATTTTTTGGGATTGTTTCTTTCATATCTTATGATATAGACTAGATCTACTTCACAAAATTAAATTTCAAGTCTGAAAAATTCAAAAATTAAACTTTACTAATTTAATTATGGAATTTTTTGAATTAAACATTTCTCAATTTATTTTTTTGCGTTGTTTAGTTTTTTTAGTATTTATATAATATGAATTTTGAATCCGAAATTTTGAAAATATGGAAATTTTACGAATTAATTCTGTCAATTTAAATTTTTGAATTTCTATAGAAAATTTTCCTATAAAAAAATGAACAATCAAAATTTCGATTTATGTATTAAACTTTTCAGAGGGTCTTTATATTCAAGATTTCCTTATTTTCCCCATTATCTTATTTTTCCTCAAATTGTCCTTGTAATTTTCAAAATTGCCCTACATTACTTTTTTTTTCTAATTCACGTTATAAATCCCCAGATTGCTTTATATTAGCCAAATGGTCCTAATTACCCACATTGTCTCCTATTAACTTACAATATGTCCCTTCATTATCCCCAATTGTTCTAAGATAAACCAAATTAGCTTATATTAGGACAATTCAAAAATGGCGGACATTTGGAGAATACAGGTACCACCGGTAATTTTAGGACAATTCGGAAAATATACGGAACTTGAGAACAATTCAGGGATAATTCGGGTTACTATTAGCACAATTTGGAAATAAATTTAGAAAATAGCACATTCTAGTGAAATTTCATAACAAAGACCCTTTTTTCAAACAGGAGAGCAAAAAAAGGGTCTTCATCTGAAAATTTTCCTCAATATTTCTAAGCTGATATATCGTAGCAAGATTTTACTTATTAACCATAATTTTCCCCCAAAATTTAAAGACTATCCCATATCTTTTATAAAAATTTCCTTTTTTCTGTATGTCCTTTTTATAAATACCTAATATATATTTCCAAAATACTACTTATTTCGTGAATTGTCCTTATTTTGGAAATTGTCTTCATTAATTTCCCCCAAATTTATTTATAAATTTCTCCAATAATCCTTATATTCTTAACTACATTTGAAAAGTATAAGAACAATTTGGATATTTAATAAGGATCAACTTGAAAATTAAACAATAATTTGGACTAACTATAGAACCAATTTATGAAAATGAGGACAATTTGGAGAAATAAAGACAATTTTAAAAATATAAGGGGATTTTGAAATTGTAATAGAGAATAATGTTGCCAATATTGTCCCTATCCCATTCATTTTCATATTATTGAATTTGAAAACCATAATTTTTTCCCGAAAATTGATGAAGACCTTTTTTTTTTTTGCTCTTACTGAGATTTTCGCCAAATTGTCCTTATTTCCAAATTTCATTAATATTTTGAAGACCTTTTTTTTTTTTTTATTGTTTTTTTTTTGCTTCTCACCCAGTATTTTACGAAAGAGGTGAATTTTGAAAAAGACCCTTTTGAATTTTTGCCATTCATTGTCCTTATGCAGGACCGCCCAAAATCTCAAAGCGTAGGTTTTGCCATATTTCTGCCATATTTGTCCTTTATAAGAGGGTGTCACTCATAGACCAAACCAGTAATATAGTGTATACTCTGGCATGATTTTCACAATTTATTTATTTTTTTCAAACATATCAGTTTATGCCATACTAAACTCGAAATCGCGATATTTTTGAAATTTCACTCCAAAAGAAATATTTCTGCTCCACGATATGTCTAGAAAGCTAATTGTTTTCGCAATTGCACTCAAAACACTTTCCAAAATACTGGCTTAATTGAAATTATAATTCCAAATTTGATCAAAAAGTATTTTTTCGAAAGCAAAAATGGCCTTTCCATCAACTCGTGATAAAATTTGAACCAAGTATCCGAAAAAATTTTAGAAAATATTTTCAGATTCACATTGTGAATTTGAAATTGATTCGGAAGGAGAAGTTTCTGCGATCATTTTTCTCATTTGTTGCTGATTTAAAGTGATTTAGCCTTTCAAAAGGCTATATGCCTCGGAGGGTTAACATGTCACATGTCCGATTTTGCCGTTTTGTCCTTGTAAAATGGCTGTTTAACACATAAATGATTCTGAAATATAAAACAGCGCTAGAGACCAAAATAGCGAGCCTAAAGGTAAAGTTTCTGAATAATCAAAAACCGAAAAAATTCAATTAATAATACCTGCGATATTTTTATAGTGTTTGGAACACCCAAGTTATCGACGAATGTGTTTTTTCAAATCAAGTCGGTGTTAGCGAATTATCGGCCGGTCGGTCATTACAGACAAACACGACAGTATTAACTTTATTTAAATAAGCCAAAGCTTAAAAAATAAGTTGTAATAAAATACTCGAAAAAATATTTTTTGGTACAGAAAAAGGCAGATAAAAAAAGGTGTATCCATAAATTAAATTAAGACAGTGGTATCGATATTTAGCTTGTTTTAAACGTTTCAGCAAGGCTCAGAAAAGTATTTCTATAAACATCTATAAAATTCAAATAAAAACCTGGTTGATTAACCGAGCTTATCTCATCATAATCTCACTGTCTTTTCTTCTCAAACATTTAATAATGGCTCGTCATCGGAATCTACAGTTTTGGGTCTAGTTGTGCACGAGAGGATACTTATCCAGGTTCTATTTTCGTCGGGATGTTGGCTACTCTTTTTTGGAAGATTTTGAGACATTTTGTAGGTGAATCACTATGAAAAAAATGTACACTGTCATCTCCCCAGATTTTTAAGTAATAAATTCAAACTCACATAAATGTGAAGTTGATAGAGCTTTTTAAGAGCCATATAAGGAATTTACAATAAATTTAAATGGTTTTCGTTCGACCCAACTCGGCTCTCTATTTTTGTTTGTCTAGATAATTGAAATTTTCGAAATCACAACGTGTGTTATAAAATAAACTGCGCAAACAACAAACGCGCACGTCAAAAAGAAGTCAATAAGGCATTTTTGGTGAAATACAAAAACTCGTTAAATAAGCGAAGAATTACATCTCACTCGAGGCTTCGCGAGAGCACCTGACTTTCGGCGGTGTATTAAAAACGCCAACCACTGTAGCAAGCCAGCTATCTATCTCAGGGGAAAGACTTGGCTTTCAAAAGCTAATCAGTAGGACCTGCCCAAAAATGAGTAGTTTTAAGGGGTTTCAGTCGAAAGATATTTTTTTCTTTTAGCTAATATGAAAAAAGTTTGGTGAAAATTTGAAACGACCGACGAAAAATATTCAGGGGTGTAAACCAGAATAGGAGCTTATAACTGACAAATTTTTCTGGTTTCTAAAGGGTTCCATCGTCAGAATTATGAGCGTGCTTGGATAAACGGCGATCTTGGCACATAAAGACATTAATTTATAGGAAACAAATAAAGTCGTCTCCCAGTGTCATAGTACAAAACGATGCAAAACTGTTTGTCAGGAAAAAAAATATGGGTTGGGGTGAGAATGTTAGGGTTCCTGTAGAACCACTAGTTTTCTTGCACCAACCCAGTATTTTTCGACAAAAGTTTTGCTATGCCCCAAGTGTACACAATGTTTTTATGTACAGAAATACAATCCTATCTTGAAAGCGTTAGAATTGGGTTAGGTAAACTCGTGGCCAGTCTACACGGTATGAACGACCGCAAAGCTGTTTCTTGGGAGACAAGGCTAGGTTTAGGGTTAAAAAATAGGGTTGTGTCCGCAGGAACAAACGACCACTATATTTTAACAATAACCATAGACTTTTCCGAGAAAGTTTTGCATGCCACAAGTGTACACATATATTTTGTTTATTCAATTAAACAGCTTACACCCCCGGCAGGGCCCGCCGGGAGGCAATACTTTTCAAAAATATCATTCAATTTTTTTCAAATATTTTTGCTTTAAACATGTTCAGCCCCCGTAGGGCCCGCCGGAGGCTACACTTATAAAAACATTTATAGACGGTACGTTACGAAGATTGAGAAAAATAAGTTGATTAAATCAGATATCTACTTTTTTGTTTGAAAAAAAAACTTGGCGCATAAACATTGTTAAAATTAAGTCGATTAATTCAATATCTACTATTTGGTTTTAAAAAATTTGGCCATAAACATGCAAGGTCAGCGGGAGGCTACACGTTTGAAATTATTCGTGGACGGACCAATTTCTTAGATTCACCAAATTAAGAAGATTAATTCAGAATCTACCATTAAGTTAAAAAAATTTTTAGAGCCCACCGGAAGGCTACACTCTGAATGTGACGCAAGATTTGTATATGATCCAACTTGTTTTTTCTGGGTATTGTTGAATGATTTTACCACAAAATGATATTAAATGAATATTTTTCCTGGAAATAGTATAGACATAATATTTTGGTGTTCGACCCATTTCATAATAATGTGTGAAAATGTTTTTCTGTAAACACAATGTTTGTTTGTTAAATTCTCGTTTTTTTATTTGATCAAAAAGGTTGAACCAACTCAAAATCAGGATTTCCTCAAAAGAGGGCGGCATAGTATCTTAAAAATGCCGCAGCTGCTCAAATACTGACATCCGACATAAATTATGTCACACGATACAAAACATTCGGAAACAACTGTCTGCGGTCATAATATCAATTATTTAATCTTATATATATATATATCGATTTAAATATCGTTGGTTTTGAAAAATTGATAGAAATAGAGAAAATTCGATTTTGTAGAGCAGCAAGAATGTGCTGTTCGAGAACGTTTAGAAAATCTTTTATAGTTGTCAATATATGCAAGTGGCTAAAACATTGGCCTTAAGTGTTGTCTCCAAGTAAATTTTCAAAATCGACATGCAAGCCTTACACCCCACTAGCGGTCAAAACGAAAAGAGTCTTAGAGGGTTTTAAACACCTTCTTCATTTATTATTTGGTCGATTTGGTCTTGTCCGCATATTTGGCCCCTTATAAACTGGTATTGTTTGTAAATTATTCTATCAGAGATTTTTGACTCTCAAAACGGCAGATAAGTACTAAGTGGATTTTACAGACGCTGAACTTGAGAATAAAAGGATCCATTTACAAATTGGCAAATCGCACGCGTCCCTGGGCGTTTGCGCTTGCATGTTTTTTTTTGGTTGGCGTTTTATACACCCGCCCTGACTTTCATATCCAAAAATCAAGAAATTTCAACTTGTGCCATACGAAATATTTCTGCTCGATCAGAAATTGCTTTCGTGCCCATTTATGGGATTAAACAAACCTACCAATCTGCTTGAAATATTAAAAATTATCATGAAATCCCAGCAACAGAAATACCAATAGGAATAGTAAACCTTCCTTTTTCAGGTGCCGGCTTATCTCTCACCTGTTCTGGTATTTTAAGAACAGTTTGCCTATAACTACTTACAGCATTACTTATGAACCTACTCATATTTCTATCTGGCATGGTTTTACAATCCCAGCCTACCATACGGCCTAGTTCTTTTCGTTTGCGTAGACAGGGTTCGCTACAGTGGCTTCTGTTAAGAGCAATCATTAATTCTTCGGTACTTTTTTTACCAATGTCGTAAGGGTGGTCGCATAACGAGCATTTTATCAAATAGGATTCGTGTTTTATACCATTTTTTGATCTTATTGTCGTTATAAATGAATTTTCAAGGACAAAATTATTTTGTAGGGTAACTTTATATACGGTATTTCAGATTTTTTACCGGATTTCCGGAAATTAACCGGTAAAAATTAAAAAACTGGATTCTGAGAAACCATGGTCATACATTTTTTGGCCCTTTTTTGATAATTTGAAACCCCTTTAAGTTTCGAAAAAAAAAAGTTATTTGACGCTTCAGTGTGTCCTACGTATAATTTCAATCCACCAACGTTCTACAGGCTTAAAAATAAAAAAAACTACATATTATATATGTACTGTGTGGTGCCCTGAAACTGATGAACTGGAAAGATGATACTGTAATGGTTGTCTAAGTACATGTCTGATTTTGCGGTTTTGGCCATGAAAAACAGCAGTTTTGGCCTAAGAAACGAAGTATGCTTAAAAAAACGAAAAAATTTGTTAGTAATCAGTCGACTAGGTCATTTATTTCCAAAAAAATAAATTTTCAAAAAAATAGTTGCAAGATTTTTTTCAGAAAGTGATAAAAATCGAAAAATGTGTTGAAATTTGTACCAATAGCCAATTAGTAACAGGTGTTGTCCTTATAGAGAAACACGACAGTGTCGGCATTTGAAAGAACGCGTGACTCACCGTTATTGTGGTACTGATTGCTGGCAAAACAAACCGTCGGGATCATTTTCATGCTTTTCCAAGTTTTTGCTTTTGTAAAACTCGAAAACAGCAAAAGAAACGTTTTTAACCGCGGTTTACCACATGGTTGCCCTGACCTGATAAATACATAATTAATTTATTTCAATTATTGTACATACATTGTAAATGAATATATTAAATATCACATATTTTAAACATGTTTATAGACTACAAAAAAAATTCAACGATCGAACTATACCGTATATACGATAGTTGAATCATTTGAGAGCAATTGATGATTTAATTGCATGTGAGCTTACCTTCTTTAAGGGGGTGGCATCGATCTGGAAGATTGGTACATTTTTCAGAGCGATATATGGAAAAAAATGTGGAAATTAATTTTTTTATTTAGGTAACTTTTTTTTAGAACACCCAGCTGAGGTTTTGACACTCTCACTTGAGAACGGAACAAGATATTCACAAACGGATTTTTGCATCCAACAGACAATTAAAAACTCCAAGACCAAATGTTTTTGATTTTCCGACGGATGTCCGGTTATACCTGAAATTGACCGGTAAAATTTTCAAAAGTCGATTCTGAGAACACCACACATTCTTCGAAACTAATTTTTTGGAATTTATAACAACTTTTNAAAAGTTGTTATAAATTCCAAAAAATTAGTTTCGAAGAATGTGTGGTGTTCTCAGAATCGACTTTTGAAAATTTTACCGGTCAATTTCAGGTATAACCGGACATCCGTCGGAAAATCAAAAACATTTGGTCTTGGAGTTTTTAATTGTCTGTTGGATGCAAAAATCCGTTTGTGAATATCCTGTTCCGTTCCAAAGTGAGAGTGTAAAAACCTCAGCCGGGTGTTCTAAAAAAAAGTTACCTTAGGTAGTTTTTTTTTAGACGCGACAGATTTGACTTTTCACCGTCGACTAACCGTATGAGATATCACAAAACGGTTTTTTGCATTCAACTGGAAACTAAAAAAGCTTAGGCCAAAATTTTTTTTCAAAATTTTTGAAAATTCGAGATTTTCAAATGACCGGAAATGACCCAATGTGGGTATCATACGAAACTAGACGAAATTATAAGACTAATGGCTAAAAAATAAAATTCCAAAAATTAAGTTTTCTTACGATTTTTATAATGACAAAATGGTAAAAAATCAAATATGTCGCGTCTAAAAAAAAAACTACCTTATTATCTTCAATAAAAGTGTTCATTCTTGCAAACGTTTACGTGTACATTTTAAATTTATTCACATATCTGTAAAAATATGAAAAAACACTTTTCATGGGAACTTCATTTTCAACTAAACCCGCTAACCCCGACATTTTCGGGTGTTATCCGCTATAAAGTGGGTGAATCATTCTGCACATAGAAAAATTTCCTGAATATGAAAGTTTTTTCCATGAAAAATGGTCAAAAATAGAGAAAACAGCTTTTTTGGGAATAAAAATTGATCTTCAATTGCTTTTTAGTATTAAAAATGTCTTGACTATCAAAAGAAATGACGCCTATAACACCCGATATTTTATTAAGATTTTTTTGCAAAAATGATTTTTTTATAAATTGCGTGCCAAATTGCACTAACCGTTGTCACAAACAAGTGTTGTAAATTTCATCAGTAGTTCAGAAACGATATTCGCTTGACCCTTCCATCGGTTAACATACGAAAACCAAATAGATACCAGAAAATTTCACAAGTGATTCTGCCTGATTTTTTATGAAAAATTCAAAAAACCAGAAATAAAAAATTTTGGACTTGATTTGCGGAAAATTTTCGTAATATTTCTAAAAAGTCGACAAAAGATGAAAAATACTATGCTTTTTCAAACAGCGGTCAGAAAATATGTAGGCATCTATGAAAAAAGTTAAAGTTGTTTTTTTTTACCCACAGATTTAAAAAAATAATCAGAAAAAATTTTGGAGAAAAATGCGGAAAATTTTCATGTTTTGAATTTTTAAGAAATTTTTATGAATTCAAAAATGAAAATTCGAACTCAAATCTTTCCTTAAATAGATAAAAATGATTTTAATGAGGTGGAACACATTTATTCTGGTTGAGCTAACGATAATTAGCACAAAAAATAAACTGACTAATTATTTTCGTAAGTTATATTAACTCCAGTCTGCCGAGTATATGTCACCACCTTAAGGGAGTGGGTGTCGCAAATTTGAGCCTCTTCCAAGGTCATTTCCCGTCAAACTAGCTAGGGTGATATTCCAAAAACATTTCTAACTAACAGAACCAACCGTCGTGGTAATTTTGAACTTGACAGTAATCTGATACAATCCCACCTACGCCGACACCTACGCTTTTAAAAAGCTTCTTAAAAAGACACGCAGTTCGTACCTACTCCTTCAATTTTCATCATTTTTTATAATTTNTTCATCTAGTTTTTTTTCTACTGATCTTCCCTGTCAAGTACTAATCATCCTCTAATTTCCGTATCAAAAAATTAAAATTTAATCTAGGGCCAATAATTTTATTTTTCATTTATATTATCAATTTATTTAATTTTCTATGTTTTCATTTTTTTGATCAGTCACGAAATAAAAAAATTTCTAGCAGTTCGTATAATATCTTCTCCTTGGTTATTTCTCAATATTTTTAATGTGTCTTATTCTAATCAATCATTTCATCGTCATTCTCATATCATATTTTCATTAATCTTACTAACATCCCTTCTCAATTCTCTTTAAAATTTTAGTTTTATATAAAGTTCTTCTTCTCGTGTTTTATAATTCATTTTCTTACCATTCTTTCCTACGTCTTTTTAATCTATTTACTATTCGAATATGTTTATAATATTCATTTAAAATTTTTTTGGTATGTTCATGATAGTTGTCGTTAAGGCAGTGGAATTTCTTTTTTATCAGTATTTTCTAAGTGAGTTTTTTTTGATTATTTTCTCTTCCTCAAACATATAATTATATAATTTACTATTTTATTTCTACTGACCGAGCTTTAATTAGTTTTCTTTTTATAGATTAGTTTCTCGTCGAATCTTATGTCTAAATGTCATATTCTATTTTTTTTATTTTTTAATAATTATTCAATTTATTTCTTTTTTAAATTTCTATTTATCTCATATCATATTATAATTTATTTATTTAAATCTTTATTTTTTTTATTATTATTCTTTTTTTTTCATTTTTTCTCTTGAAGAAATAGAGTTTAGCTCGCCAGGTTTTCCGACCTCTTGATATGGTTATATTGTTTTTTGTAATTTTTTATACAAAAATTGTTTATTATTGTTTTCTCAATAACATTTTTCTTGGATCAAAAAACTATCCCAGGGTCAATATATTTTCAGCTTTCAAGTGTTTCCCCTCATTTTAGAGATACAAAAGCTGAAATTTTGACCTCTTATTTTTTTTTTGGCGGTCATATTTGACTAAAACAGATTTGTCCAAATTCTAACAATTTTTTTTTTATTTTCCGTGCCGTTACTATTCGAGTTGTGGGGTTCTTTATGTCATATCGATTGCCAAAATATTAACCATATATCATATTCAAAATATTAAAAAATCTAAATAATTTGGTATCTTTCGGTATTTAGAATATACTTTTTATTATCAACATTTTTCTTTCAAGTGTTCGATAGTGGTGTCTCTAGTATCGTCTTATTTTATTGACCTTACCGGTCATTACACTTTGGTTAAACCGGCATCTCGGTCTAAATTAAATCAATTTCAAAATTTGGTTTGGATTGTTTTTATTGTCATGTTGGATTGGCAATTATAAAGTACTCGTTTTCAATCTTGTATTTATCGTGATATCCTGTTCCGTCCAATTCGTGAAGAGTGATTATCAGATATAATATCCTCGTCTCGGGTGTCTAAATTTATTTCATCAAGTTACCTGTATTATCTTTAATTAATTAGCTGTATATTATCATAAATTATGAAAAATCCACTACATTTTCATGAGGAACTTCATTCATCTAAAACCCAGACTTAATACCCCGTCATTTTTCGTATAGTGTGTTATTCCGCTTAATTAGTTGGTTGTGAATCATTCTTGCATATAGATCATAATTTTTCCTGAATATAGAAAGTTTTTGTCTCATTGAAAAATGGTACAACAATATAGTAGAAAAACGCTTTTTTTTGGAATAAATATTGTACTTTTTTCTTCTTATATTTTGCTTTTTAGTATTAAATCTGTTCTTTTAGATACTATTCATATACAGTATCAAAAATTTGAACCGCTATTAACACCCTTATTTTTTATTATAAGTTTTTTTTCTTTTGTCCAAAATCATTGATTTTCTTTTTATCTTAAATTGCGTGCCAAATTGCACTCTATAACCGTTCTTAGTCAAAACAAGTTGTTGTAACTTTCATCAGAGTTCAGAAACGAATATTCGTTGGACCCTTACCATCTGTTGTTGTTAACATTAACGAAAACCCAAATTAGATTACCATGGAAAATTTCACAATCGTGTTATTCTGCCTGATTTTTTATTGAAAATTTTCAAATTTCACCAGAATATCATTTTAAATAAATTTTTTGGACTTTGATTTTGCGGAAATTTTTCGTATCTTTTCTTCTATTTCTAAATTATTGTCGACAAGATGAAAATATTACTATGCTTTGTTCAAACAGCGGTATAAATTTATGTAGTGACATCTATTGAAAAAAATCGTTAAAGTTGTTTTTTTTACACCAGTTATTTATAAAAAAATATAATCAGAAAATTTTGGGACAAAATGCGCGTAAATTTCCATCTGTTTTTGAATTCAAGAATATTCTATATGAATTATTTTTCCAAAAAAATGAAAAGTCAGACTTCAAACAAAAATCTCATTTCCTTTAAAATAGTTAAAAATTCTCATTTTAATTAGGTGGAACTATTATTTATTCTGGTTGAGTAAACTGATATTAATCACAAAATAACTGTATCTTAATTTTATTTTTAGTAGTTATAATTAACTTCTCTTCAGTCGTGTAGTATTATGTCCACGTCAAACATGCTCTAGGGTGATTCTATTTCCATAAACTATTTTAACTAACAGATACCAACCGTCTTTGGTAATTTTTTTGTAATCTTGTACAGTTTTTAATCTGATACAATCCCACCTACGCCGACTACCTACAGCCTTTTTTATTAAGGCTTCCTTAAGATGACACGCATTGTTTCGTTTCCTACTCTCTTCAATTTTCTATTCAATTTTTTATAATTTGTTGTGTCAGGCTCCAGGAGAAGTCTCCTCACACATAATTCAAGCATTATTTGTTCTTACTCGATTCTAAATTTCTTTTGTCCGGCTCAATATTCAAATATACGTGTTAAACAAAAAATAATTTATTGATTTATTTATGATTTTAATATTGAAAGATGCGTTAATTTGTTTTTCTTTTAGACGCTACCGAGTATTTAAATATATTTTTTTGCACGAAAAAAATCTCTTTTTAATTCAGTGTTTGTATTTACGGAAATTATATCAATATTTTGAATGCATTTTTTCTTGGTTTTCTAAATTTTGGTTCAAAAATTTAGGCTCAAAAATGAAAAAGTTTGACATTGGCCCCCAAGAGAACGCCAAAATCAAAATTTCCAAAAAAATACGACGAAACTGTATCTTCTAACTGGTGGAGGAGTATTACACCTTTTTGCCTTGAGGTTCCTCCCAAACTGTCCAATATTTCAAACCTATATTTTGGCTAAAAATGATAAATTTTGTTTTTGGGACATGGCCCCCCAAGAGACCCCAAATCAAAATTTCTCAAATTATAAATACGTACACGAAATGTATACTTCTTAAACTTGATGAGGCTAAGATTTACCTAATTTGCCTGAGGCCTTCCCAAAACTGAATCAATTTCAAACATTTGAGCTTAAAATTCGTAAAAAGTTTGGACATGGCCCCAGATGACGCCGAAGCAAAATTTAAAAAAAAACTCTTCTACTGATTGTAATATCAAAGTCTGTCGCTATTCAAAATGCAGTATGATTGTCGAAACTACATCTCTCAAACTGGTGGAGTGTCGATACCTTTTGCCGATACGCCTCCCAAACTGATTTCATTTCATAAATTTTAAATTTAGTTTTTTTGCGTTTTGTCCGCGAAAGCAAATTTTAAACAAAAAGGCAATTGCATTATTGTTAGGCTTTCTCCGATCCTCACTCACAAAATACAATTACTAGTAATATAAAAAATTGATGAATATGAAGGAGTAGGTTACAGAATGCGTTGTCTTTTTTAAGAGGCTTTTTGAATGTTAGAGTGGATGTTATCAGATTACTGTTAAGTTCAAAATTACCGCGAAGGTTGGTTCTGTTTAGTTACAAACGTTTTTGAGATATTCCCCTTGCTGTTTTGTATCGTGGATGACCTTGGAAAGAGGCTTCAATTTTTGCGTCACCCCATCTCCTTAAAGAAGAACGATTTATAATATATGTTTCGATTACTTATAATTTATAATAATATTTCATTTTTCGAAGGTTCGGTTCAATGGAATATTCATTATATTAACTTTACAAAACAGAGCCAAAAAACGTTCATTATTACCTTTTTCCGGTTCAAAATACGTGCAGAGATTTTTTTCAAATTGAACGTAGGAAAAATTGTGTCTTATTTTAAGGATTAAATAAATATTAACATTCTATTTTAGGAAAAGTCAAAATAGGACAAAATTATTGGTTACTTATTTATTTTCGGAACGTGGGAAAATTTCAAAATAGGACAAAATTCTTCCAACAGTTTTTTTAAAGATACTTCGCTATTGCTCATAAACGCGACTTTTATAAAACAAAATAATTTTTGTTTTTAAATTCACTGGTGTCAAATTTTCTCTAAAAACCGTTCAAATTTAGTTTTCGTAATTTCAAATAATTGCCTATCGAATGAAAATAAAAATGTTTCTCAGGTTTGGCTTTTGAATCGTACTTCAGAAAAAAAAACTTTATCGGTATTCTGTTCCTATCAAATTTATTCAACGATTCCTATATGTTTTTAGATGATACTTTAGATCTATTCTTCGATCATCTTCCCAGTCTAACGCAAAAGTATCGTCATCCATATCCAACTCATTTGAAAATCCAATTCTTACAGTGTGGCATTCTTCTGAGCAAAAATAGGAACAAGAAAGATCAAAATATGCTGGTAAATCCTTTTCTGGTTTTCCATAAATTAATAATACGTCGATAGTATTGTTTCGGTTTGGTGCTTTTGGAAGGCACCATTCTTTACTCGCTTTATCGAGTTCGAACAGTTTCAAACAAATTGTACATTTTTTCTGTACCATATCTGAAAATTTTGAAATGTGAATTATCAAATAAATTAAAAAAAACATCAGGAAATATCAGTTTTACCAGTTACCATTTGAGGAAGCGTTTTTTAAAAATTATGGTTTCTTATTTGAAGCAACGATTTTTTCAATTGATTTTTCATACAAGATCATATTCATATTATCATGATAAAGTTTAACTGTTAAACTAAAAGTTAGAAAAGTTTCAATCTTTCCAATAATCTAAAGAATAAAAAAACTAAAAATTATTGTTTTGATTAATTGATTTTTTTCTGGAGGTGACTAAAAATTTCGAAAAATGTCGTTTTTTTGCCATTTTGATCAAGGAAAATTATATTTGTTTTCATGTTCATGTACATAATAAACTATTCCAGATGATTTTTTAAGTCCCAGAATCACGATTTAAAAATTTAGTGTTTTTCATTGAATTCAGTTTTAAATACAGTATGTGTTTTTTTTTCGTGCGAACAGAATCTCAAATGTCCGAGAGAATCGTCAATAATTTGGGAAGAATTCTCCCGAATTGTTTACTTTTTGTTCGCACGAAAAAAAAACACATACTGTAGCCCAAATTATTTCCGAGTATAATGTTTCTGGAAACGGTTTTATAAACTATGGCTAAGTATGATCCGTTCGAGAGTGCAAAAAATTTCTATTTTGAACAATTTTAGGGAAAAAATCCGATAGTTTCTATCTTCTATAACTAAGGTAATTTTTTTAGGTCTTTTTCATCGGACTACCGGTTTACCGGATATGTATTATATAGGTATTTTCAGTATAAAATTTGAGATAAAAAATCGAAACTCGTTTTTTTCTTCAAAGAATTCATCAAAAATATAGTTCAAGCAGTAAATTTGTAAACAATCGTGGTATAAGAATGAACAAACATAAAAATTTAACTTTCCGACTGATTAAAAGAAAAAAATTCTTGGGCCCATCGAGATTCGAACCTACCAAAAAAAATACATTCCGGTTTATATAATATATAAATAATATATTAATAAAATTTCTCCATTGAGCTTTTTTAGTAGGCAGTTGAATGCAAAAAAACGTTTGTCGATATCGCCTATGGTTTTCCCGTAATCTGCATGACTAGGGTNTTCATCTAGTTTTTTTTCTACTGATCTTCCCTGTCAAGTACTAATCATCCTCTAATTTCCGTATCAAAAAATTAAAATTTAATCTAGGGCCAATAATTTTATTTTTCATTTATATTATCAATTTATTTAATTTTCTATGTTTTCATTTTTTTGATCAGTCACGAAATAAAAAAATTTCTAGCAGTTCGTATAATATCTTCTCCTTGGTTATTTCTCAATATTTTTAATGTGTCTTATTCTAATCAATCATTTCATCGTCATTCTCATATCATATTTTCATTAATCTTACTAACATCCCTTCTCAATTCTCTTTAAAATTTTAGTTTTATATAAAGTTCTTCTTCTCGTGTTTTATAATTCATTTTCTTACCATTCTTTCCTACGTCTTTTTAATCTATTTACTATTCGAATATGTTTATAATATTCATTTAAAATTTTTTTGGTATGTTCATGATAGTTGTCGTTAAGGCAGTGGAATTTCTTTTTTATCAGTATTTTCTAAGTGAGTTTTTTTTGATTATTTTCTCTTCCTCAAACATATAATTATATAATTTACTATTTTATTTCTACTGACCGAGCTTTAATTAGTTTTCTTTTTATAGATTAGTTTCTCGTCGAATCTTATGTCTAAATGTCATATTCTATTTTTTTTATTTTTTAATAATTATTCAATTTATTTCTTTTTTAAATTTCTATTTATCTCATATCATATTATAATTTATTTATTTAAATCTTTATTTTTTTTATTATTATTCTTTTTTTTTCATTTTTTCTCTTGAAGAAATAGAGTTTAGCTCGCCAGGTTTTCCGACCTCTTGATATGGTTATATTGTTTTTTGTAATTTTTTATACAAAAATTGTTTATTATTGTTTTCTCAATAACATTTTTCTTGGATCAAAAAACTATCCCAGGGTCAATATATTTTCAGCTTTCAAGTGTTTCCCCTCATTTTAGAGATACAAAAGCTGAAATTTTGACCTCTTATTTTTTTTTTGGCGGTCATATTTGACTAAAACAGATTTGTCCAAATTCTAACAATTTTTTTTTTATTTTCCGTGCCGTTACTATTCGAGTTGTGGGGTTCTTTATGTCATATCGATTGCCAAAATATTAACCATATATCATATTCAAAATATTAAAAAATCTAAATAATTTGGTATCTTTCGGTATTTAGAATATACTTTTTATTATCAACATTTTTCTTTCAAGTGTTCGATAGTGGTGTCTCTAGTATCGTCTTATTTTATTGACCTTACCGGTCATTACACTTTGGTTAAACCGGCATCTCGGTCTAAATTAAATCAATTTCAAAATTTGGTTTGGATTGTTTTTATTGTCATGTTGGATTGGCAATTATAAAGTACTCGTTTTCAATCTTGTATTTATCGTGATATCCTGTTCCGTCCAATTCGTGAAGAGTGATTATCAGATATAATATCCTCGTCTCGGGTGTCTAAATTTATTTCATCAAGTTACCTGTATTATCTTTAATTAATTAGCTGTATATTATCATAAATTATGAAAAATCCACTACATTTTCATGAGGAACTTCATTCATCTAAAACCCAGACTTAATACCCCGTCATTTTTCGTATAGTGTGTTATTCCGCTTAATTAGTTGGTTGTGAATCATTCTTGCATATAGATCATAATTTTTCCTGAATATAGAAAGTTTTTGTCTCATTGAAAAATGGTACAACAATATAGTAGAAAAACGCTTTTTTTTGGAATAAATATTGTACTTTTTTCTTCTTATATTTTGCTTTTTAGTATTAAATCTGTTCTTTTAGATACTATTCATATACAGTATCAAAAATTTGAACCGCTATTAACACCCTTATTTTTTATTATAAGTTTTTTTTCTTTTGTCCAAAATCATTGATTTTCTTTTTATCTTAAATTGCGTGCCAAATTGCACTCTATAACCGTTCTTAGTCAAAACAAGTTGTTGTAACTTTCATCAGAGTTCAGAAACGAATATTCGTTGGACCCTTACCATCTGTTGTTGTTAACATTAACGAAAACCCAAATTAGATTACCATGGAAAATTTCACAATCGTGTTATTCTGCCTGATTTTTTATTGAAAATTTTCAAATTTCACCAGAATATCATTTTAAATAAATTTTTTGGACTTTGATTTTGCGGAAATTTTTCGTATCTTTTCTTCTATTTCTAAATTATTGTCGACAAGATGAAAATATTACTATGCTTTGTTCAAACAGCGGTATAAATTTATGTAGTGACATCTATTGAAAAAAATCGTTAAAGTTGTTTTTTTTACACCAGTTATTTATAAAAAAATATAATCAGAAAATTTTGGGACAAAATGCGCGTAAATTTCCATCTGTTTTTGAATTCAAGAATATTCTATATGAATTATTTTTCCAAAAAAATGAAAAGTCAGACTTCAAACAAAAATCTCATTTCCTTTAAAATAGTTAAAAATTCTCATTTTAATTAGGTGGAACTATTATTTATTCTGGTTGAGTAAACTGATATTAATCACAAAATAACTGTATCTTAATTTTATTTTTAGTAGTTATAATTAACTTCTCTTCAGTCGTGTAGTATTATGTCCACGTCAAACATGCTCTAGGGTGATTCTATTTCCATAAACTATTTTAACTAACAGATACCAACCGTCTTTGGTAATTTTTTTGTAATCTTGTACAGTTTTTAATCTGATACAATCCCACCTACGCCGACTACCTACAGCCTTTTTTATTAAGGCTTCCTTAAGATGACACGCATTGTTTCGTTTCCTACTCTCTTCAATTTTCTATTCAATTTTTTATAATTTGTTGTGTCAGGCTCCAGGAGAAGTCTCCTCACACATAATTCAAGCATTATTTGTTCTTACTCGATTCTAAATTTCTTTTGTCCGGCTCAATATTCAAATATACGTGTTAAACAAAAAATAATTTATTGATTTATTTATGATTTTAATATTGAAAGATGCGTTAATTTGTTTTTCTTTTAGACGCTACCGAGTATTTAAATATATTTTTTTGCACGAAAAAAATCTCTTTTTAATTCAGTGTTTGTATTTACGGAAATTATATCAATATTTTGAATGCATTTTTTCTTGGTTTTCTAAATTTTGGTTCAAAAATTTAGGCTCAAAAATGAAAAAGTTTGACATTGGCCCCCAAGAGAACGCCAAAATCAAAATTTCCAAAAAAATACGACGAAACTGTATCTTCTAACTGGTGGAGGAGTATTACACCTTTTTGCCTTGAGGTTCCTCCCAAACTGTCCAATATTTCAAACCTATATTTTGGCTAAAAATGATAAATTTTGTTTTTGGGACATGGCCCCCCAAGAGACCCCAAATCAAAATTTCTCAAATTATAAATACGTACACGAAATGTATACTTCTTAAACTTGATGAGGCTAAGATTTACCTAATTTGCCTGAGGCCTTCCCAAAACTGAATCAATTTCAAACATTTGAGCTTAAAATTCGTAAAAAGTTTGGACATGGCCCCAGATGACGCCGAAGCAAAATTTAAAAAAAAACTCTTCTACTGATTGTAATATCAAAGTCTGTCGCTATTCAAAATGCAGTATGATTGTCGAAACTACATCTCTCAAACTGGTGGAGTGTCGATACCTTTTGCCGATACGCCTCCCAAACTGATTTCATTTCATAAATTTTAAATTTAGTTTTTTTGCGTTTTGTCCGCGAAAGCAAATTTTAAACAAAAAGGCAATTGCATTATTGTTAGGCTTTCTCCGATCCTCACTCACAAAATACAATTACTAGTAATATAAAAAATTGATGAATATGAAGGAGTAGGTTACAGAATGCGTTGTCTTTTTTAAGAGGCTTTTTGAATGTTAGAGTGGATGTTATCAGATTACTGTTAAGTTCAAAATTACCGCGAAGGTTGGTTCTGTTTAGTTACAAACGTTTTTGAGATATTCCCCTTGCTGTTTTGTATCGTGGATGACCTTGGAAAGAGGCTTCAATTTTTGCGTCACCCCATCTCCTTAAAGAAGAACGATTTATAATATATGTTTCGATTACTTATAATTTATAATAATATTTCATTTTCGAAGTTCAGATTCAATGGTTAATATTCATTACTATTAACTTTACTAAAAACAGAGCCAAAAACGTTCATTATTCCTTTCCTGGTTTCATAATAAAATACGTGCAGGATTTTTTTTCAAATTGAACGGTAGGAAATAAATTTTGTCGTCTTCATTTAAGGATTAAAAACTATATTACATTTATTTTAGGAAAAGTCAAAAATAGGACAAAATTATTGGTTATTATTTTTTTTTCGAACGTGGAAAAATTCTTCATAATACGAAATTTATTAAAAGGACAAAATTCTTCCACAGTTTTTTTAAAGATACTTCGCTAATTGCTCATAAACGCGACTTTTATAAAACAAAATAATTTTGTTTTTAAATTCACTGGTGTAAATATATTCTCTAAAAAACGTTCAAAATTTATTTTTCTCGTAATTTCAAATATTATTGCCTATCGAATTGAAAATAAAAAATGTTCTCAGGTATTGGCTTTTTGAAATCGTACTTCAGAAGATAAAAAAACTTTATCGGTTTCTCTGTTCCTATTAATTTATCTCATACGATTCCTATTGTTTTTTAGATGATACTTTAAAGATACTATTTACTTCGATCAAATCTTCCCATGTCTAACGGCAAAGTTATTCGTCATCAATATTCCAACTCATTTTTGAGAAACCAATTCTTACAGTGTATGGCTTCTTTCTGAGCCAAAAATAGGAACAAGATAATAGATCAAATAATATTATGCTGCGGTAATCACTTCCTTTTTCTGGTATTTCATAATTTCATTATAATACTCGTCGATAGTATTGTTTCGGTTTGTTTGCTTTTAGGTATATAGGGCACCATTCTTTACTCGTTATCGAGTTCGAAAACCAGTTTACAAAACAAATGACTTTTCTTGTAACCATATCTTGAAAAAATTTTGAAATGTGATATTATCATATAAATTAAAAACATATTCAGGAATAAATAATCAGTTTTTACCAGTTACTATTTGAAGGAAATCGTTTTTTTTTTAAAATTATGGTTTTTATTGAATTGCAACGATTCTCCTTTTCAATTGATATTTTCTACATAAGCTAAGATCATATTCTCATTTTTAATCTGATAATTATAGTTTAAACTGTTAATAAAGTTAGAAAAGTTTTTCAATCTTTCCAATATCTAAAGAATAAAAAAACTAATAAAATTATTGTTTTTGATTATTATTGATTTTTTTCTGGAGGTGACTAAAATTCGAGATAATTGTCGTTTTTTTGCCAATTTTCAAGGAAAATTATATATTTGTTTCATTGTTCATGTACAATAATAAACTTATTTCCAGATGCTTTTTTAAAGTCCCAGAATCACTGATTTAAATTAATTTAGTGTTTTTCATCGATCTTATCAGTTTTAAATATGCCTCTAAATTATTTCCGAAGGTATAATGTTTCATTGGAAACGGTTTTATAAGAGCTGTATGGCTAAGTATGATCCATTCTGTCGAGTGCAAAAAAAGTTCTATTTTGAGAAAATTTTTAGGGAAAAACATTCCGATATGTTGCTTATCGTCTATAACTATGAGTATTTTTTAGTGTCAACGCCACCCTAACGATGAGGGAAAACCTCATAGGATGTATCGGAGAGAACGTATTCTTTGCGATTCAAATCTGCCACTAAAAAAGCTCAATTTGAGAATTTTTTCTTTTTCATCGGAACACGGTGTATCCGGAAGTTATTGTATAATAGGGATTTTTTCAGTATACAAAGGTGAATAAAATAATCGAAACTAGTTTTCTCATTCAGAATCGAATCTCAAAAAATTATAGGTCAAGCATTCAATTTTATTGTGTAACACAGATCGTGGTATAAGGAAGAAAAGAAACATCAAAAATACACTTTCGCGACTGATTAAATAGAAAATTCTTGGGCCCATCCGAGATCTCGAACCTACCAAATATAAAATACATCCGGTTAATTATAAATAGTAAATAATATATAAAAAATCTCTCCATTTGAGCTTCTTTTAGCTTAGGCAGTGAATTGCAAAAAAACGTTGTGCGATATCGGCCTCTGGTTTTCCCGTAATCTGCATGACTAAGGGTTGCTTGACCTTAAAATAGCCTTTTAATATTTTTGATCGAATTTTGTTTAAAATAACTCTTGTCTTTTAGAGTTTCTATTCTACTTATGCGTTGTAATTAATTAAATTATTTTTGACCTATATTATTGAAATTGAGTTAATATCTGAACTTGCTCAATAAATATTTCTTTGCCAAGTTTCAGATTAATAAATTAACGCTGACAGATATATCTCGTCATATTCATTTCCAAAACAAAAAAGGGGCAGAATCGGTATGATAATCTTTTTTAACAAAAATAATTTTTCAGAAGCTAACGTCCCTATAGCAACGGCCCGTATCCAAGTGAGTCCTAGTCAACGGGGCCAGTGCTAAAAAAGAATAAAAAATCTTGCAATTGAAAATACATCAAACACAAAAAAAAACTTTTTTTATCCGATTTTACAAAAAATTCTAGAATACGCGCTAAAGTAGAAGTTTCGTTTTTTCGCATTCGGAGTTTGTAGTGTCCGAGAAAAGGTGAAGCGAAATGTTCAAAAATACATTTCAGGTAATTTATTTCAAAATTTTCAAAAAAGCAATTGCAAGCGAGTGGTCCTCGATATTTAAGCTTCGAGTATAAGACTTTGTAACCAACCTATTGTGTAGAGAGTTCACCACCGAGTTTTTTGACGGATATTTTTTTGGGGATTTTTCGAAAAAATCGGGCTTTAGGGTGGTTGGAAATAAAGTTGAAATTTAATGGGATTTGAAATTAAAGGTGCCAATTTCGATATAAAAACTTATTAACGTAATAATTTTGAAAATAAACACATTTAACTCAAAATACTGCACAAAACGGTTTAAATTCAATTTTGATTGTTTTTTCTCGAAAATATTTTCGAAAAAATCTGAAATTTAGTAGAAATGGGCTGTTTTGACCACTAGGGGCTATAAATTCGAAGAAATGACTCCAGGCGATTATCGTATTCGTAAATAAAGGCCGAACACCAGGTATCAGAAAAACTTATAATAAATAACGGCTTTTGAATGCTTTTCGGAAGGCCTCCTAGGAATAATTTTCTGTGCGTAGGTTAAATAATATGATGCTCGGAGTAGTATTGCTAACATCATAAAGAGTAGTTCTACATATTTAAAAAACAATTGGAAAGTGTTTTAAACTAGGGTTTTCGGAAATTACCCTTAAAAACTTAAAAAAACACCGTTATTATTGATGACAACTTTTTAAATATTTTTTTTAGAGTGGCTTTTTGTCAATCCTGTACAGCATTGGGTCAAAGCCGTTGCAAATTTGGGATAAAAAAGTTCGAAATGGTCACATTAAGCGAATTACGGATAATGATATACAATCGCTAGTGCTTGAAATAGAAGGAACCAATGTGTCTACGACTTATATCACTTGTCCAGCTGACCCAAAGAAAACCTTAGGAATTAAATTACCTTTCTTGGTTATGATCATCAAAAATCTCAAAAAGTATTTCACATTTGAAGTGCAGGTAAGAAAATATCGACAATTTCAGTTAACCATTAATTACTAAGATACAAAAGTTCGTTAAAAAACAAAAGTAGTTTGCAGAACGTGGGTGAAATTATTTTGTACCTATTTTAAAAAGCAAAAAATATCTAGAAAAGCCATATTTTTTCGAACGTTATTTTCAGCCAAAAAACTTTCTGGTGAAATTTTTTTGGTCAAGACGAGTCACAGCCTATATGGGTGTCAAACTTTGAAATTATTGCTTTTCATGAGCAAAAACAAGAATTATGTTTGAAAATATACGTCGGAAACCAAAATCTTTTAATAAAAACTGAAAATTTACTGGTATTTTGAAGAAAAAAATCTCTAATATTTTTAATAATCCTTCCCTGACCGTGTATATCAAAGATTATACCTTTACTTGAAACCAATGACGTCGTTTTTTTATTAACCCCATTTTGTGGTTATGCTTGTGTTATGGAAATCATTTTTTCAAAAAAGTGCTTTTCAATAAGGTTTTGAATGGGCCCTACCGTTTCCATGACGATATCGATTGAAGTTTTTTGTATTCAGCCATAAAAAGCTCATTGCAAAAATTTCTCGGTATTACCTTGTCCAGTAATCAGAAATCTATTAGATAAAATTGTAAAGCATAAAATTTGAAAATATTCGGAAAGTATTTTTCTTTCATTAATTCACTATTAATTAAAGTTCATACAAAAGTGTGGACTCATCGAACATTACATTCCGGTTTAATCCGGTGAAATTTCTGCAATTAGCATTTTCAGCTCCCAGTAAAATGCAAAAAACGTTTCTGGATATTTTTTTTGTTCGTAATTGTCATGGAAAAGGTGGGGCCATCATAGAGTAGTTGGTGTACATTTCCATATGTCTGTAAATACCCTCGAACATAATATTCAAACTCTGCCATAAAATCACGCTCAACGTATTTCTCACGAAAAAATTAAGGTTTTGGATGACAAGAATGTCCGGCGCCGATTCCGTGCCTCGAATTACCAGAGTACGACCCGAGTGAAGCCATTTATTTGTACAATGCCAATGAGATTAGACGACGGTTGGAATCAAATTCAATTTAACCTCTCTGACTTTACTCGACGTGCTTATGGAACAAACTATATTGAAACTCTCCGTGTCCAGGTAACCACATTATTGTGTAATAAGGCACATAAAAATAATACGATTAAATTTTATTATAATTTGTGTCATTTATTGAACCTATTGTTCTCAATTTATTAAGCCCGCCATAGCCCGCACTTTTCGCTTCTGTCATCGAAAAAGAGCAATTTCGAGCGGATGCATTATTTCGCTTATTTCTGCCCTTAAACTTTCTAAGCACATTTTCGTCACTTTCCCGTCGATGCTTAAATAAATAGCGAAACATGTTGAAAAATTTTATTTGTATTGTTCTCAGCCAACAAAAGTTGATCATTATAATAGGTGCTAAAAACTATAGTTGGCTTGGAACAATAAGGTCGTTTTTTAAGGTTGTTCAATTTAACCAATTTAAGGGGTATCTCAGATACTGTATCTGTTCTGAGAGAACCAAACTAGATAGCGACAAACGGATTTTGCATCTGAATCTTAACTTAATTTGTAGTGGTAATTTTTTTTTATTCCGGTGATTACCGGTTCACCGGTAATTCGCAAAAAATCGTTTTTTTCGGTAATTTTGAGCAATTTCGATTTCCGGTCACGTGATCAACCTAGGAAGCCAAAAACATTTTCTACCATATATTTGATTCCAAGGTTTCACATGCAAAAAACTATTTGTCGCTATCTTGTCTAGTTCTCCCAGTCGAAATCACATTTGGAAAACCTTAAAAAACGACCTTTAGTCAAAAAATGACATTAATTATAATTATATTTAATGATTTCTTAGAGAACTTTTTACTGGTTTTGTGTGTTTGATTACAACCTGTTTTAAATTACCACTGAAAACAGACAACAGTACTAAAAACTTTAGTAAACAAATTTCTTGAAAAAATCATCAGGAATTGCTTGAAAATGAATACACTTCCTTGATTTTTTTTTTAATTTTTTTGTGAAATCGGCTTAAAATTCGTCAACATAAATTTTTTCTGGGTAAAAAGCTCAAAAGTGCTCATACAAATTGAAATTGTACGTGGTCGAATTTAATTATAAGTGCAATTTTCAAAATCAACGTTTTTTTAGAGTGAAAAATCGGTCCTTTTTTATGCTGTTTTACTTTCAAATAACTTGAAATCTTTTATTTCACAAATTAAAGGAAGTGACCAAATTTCGAAAAATGCGCGGAATCAAATATAAAAATTGCGCCATAATAAATTTTAGGAAATTGCACTGATACCAAAGTTTTTGACAGGAAAAAGTCAATTTCAAGTGAAGTCCTAAAACTCTTTAAAAGTTAACTTATTTATTTCAGATCCACGCAAATTGTCGTATCCGACGCGTTTACTTCTCGGATAGACTTTACAGCGAAGATGAATTACCGGCCGAATTTAAATTATACCTTCCAGTACAAAACAAGGCACCTACCGCTTAAATCAAAAGGTTAAGAAAAAAAATTATAATCATGTTTATATTTGCGCCACACTAAAGTGAGAACACTACGCTAAGATAACAAGATTGGGAGGAAATCAAAGATTTTTTGGACACTTCATTCATCTTTTTTATTCCTTTTCCATAAAAACTGTTTTATATATATAAAAATAATAAAATGTAATAAATTTATTATATTAATAATATTTGACTATATATGTGCAAGAAATAGCAATCTGTGCAGTTATCAAAAGCCAAAAAACTTTAGTCTGGGTTTTCCCGTTTACTGTTTTTTTGTTCCGCAGATATAAATCAACCAGCGACTGTTATTTCCGCGAAACAAAAAAAGTGCCGTAAACGAGAAAACTCAGGTTGTAATTAGGTCTTTACATTTTTGGATTCAACCTCTAAATACACGGATATTTTTATCTTTATAAAGACTGGAAAATTCCGGGTCGTAAGCAAAATGGCGAAAAAATTGTTGTGTTATTCAAATTCAGAAAAAAATTAATATCGAAATTTCCCCTAATCTAATGAATCAGATTGCACTTTTTTCTTAATTTTTTACTTTACAAATTTTACGTAAATGTTTCAATTTGCGTCCTACTAAACAAGCTCTACTGTAGGATTTTTTGGGTCACAAGCTAAATGGCGAAAAAGTAAAATGTAGAATTCGTACTTTTTCGCCATTTAGCTTGTGACCCAAAAAATCCTACAGTAGAGCTTGTTTAGTAGGCCGCAGATTTGTTGTTTATGCGGTAATGCTGCGTCCTAGTAAACAGCTTTACAGTAATATCTGATCATTTTTTTTAATATTTCAGTGTTACAAGTGCATTTTTACAGTAACCAAAAAATTGAAAGATTTTTAGTGTTTTCCGGTCAAACAAAAATTATGCTTTCAAAAACTTTACAAATTTTATGTCATCTAATCGTTCCTTTGTTTTCAGTGAAATAGTTTGTAAAAACCAAATTACAGAAGATTATTGAAGCTTTAATTCGCCACATTATTTGAGCATGAATTTGAGCGGTGCCGTTAGACAGATTCAGAAATGGGGTACAGTTGTCACGTGATGAAAAATTTGACTGACTATATATTTTTCACCAAATATGCTGAAAATTTTTATGATTTGATAAGTTTTAAACTTCGAAAATATTGGGTCATTCGAAAATTTACATAGTTCGAATTTACATTTTCGAATCAGTAAAAATTTGAAAAAAATGCGAATATTTTTCCGCATTTGATGCCCAAAATTTTTATTTTAGTTTATATTTTGACCGGGATAATTTCAAAACCGACCACAGAAAGTTCCCTTATTTTTTTCATCCAGATAAAAATAAACAAAAAAGGCAAATCTGACAGTCGCATTTGGCCCCTAATGCTCTAGATTTCTCCAGTGGTCAATATTGAATTTTATTAAAAAGGTCACACAACTTATTTTTTTCACAACTACCTTTAAAAGTCATGGTTTCAGATAATATAAATTAAAATTTATTCTTTTTCATTGTATCCGAAGAAATAAAACCTTATTTACAAGAAAAAGATACAGGCAGAAGGGCAGTGCCGGGAAAGTTAAACCTAAAAATTTTTCGCTAATTATTTAATGTTGATTATTTAGAATTAGTTTTTGGCTTGAATTCATCCATCACATTTCTGAGAATAATCTGCGGTTTCGTATTAGGATCATTCGATTCATGACCACGATGCCAATCATAACCAACACTAAAAAAGATCGATATTAATTTGCAAAGAGTTTATATTCTGGCAAATATCTGAAAATACTATTTTGTAGATTTGTCTTTACTGATCATACAATACCCTCAGATTGAGATGTATAAACACGCGATTTGTAACGAGTTTTTGCGACAAAAAGGTAAGGTAGCTTTTTTTTAACTCCACCCACCCTACTCAGTCATTTTTCTCGAAGACCATATGGTATACCAGATATCAACAAACGGTTTTCTGCTAGGTGTAGCCAAGTAAATGTGTGGCACCCAAAACTTTTTGTTTTTTTCTCCTTCAACCGGTTGGCCGGAAATCAATTTTTGAAATCACCGGTTTTTTGAGGCAAATAAGGAAAATTTTC